>JAUCNQ010020790.1:0-13666 GCA_032352715.1 Bougainvillia muscus | reverse complement strand
ATAAGAAATTTCCGAAAATGTCGGAATTTTTCCGGAAAACCGGAAAAATTTCCGATTTCGACCGGAAATTCCGGAAAGTTTTCCGGAACAAAGTCCCACGGCGAAAAATCCGTTATTCCGGCGTGTTCTATTTCTTCATACGTATATGATGTGAGAGTAGACAATCGATTCTCCAACTATCTTACGGCCTCCAAAATGGCTACCTACCAAAAACAATTTAAAACATAAGCGCATATTTGCTTCCCCATTTGCTTCTTCATCAAAATTTTACAGACCAGTTTTATTTTTCAATTATATCAGTTATTCTACAGACAATATTTTGTTTTCGATTTTTTCAGTTATTTTACATTTCTTCTTTTTTTTATTTATATTTTTATTTTCTCATTTGTTTTTCTTGAAAAAAATTTAATTTATTTTTTTGTTTCTGCCACTGTTTTTACCTTTTACCTTATTCACCCAGCAGTATAATCAAGACTCGAAGTATTAATTCTTGATTGCTTAATGTATGGTGGTGATCTCTATAAAACTAAAAGTTGTCATATGTTGTTATAATTGAAGTGTAGGGGCATAATTACCAAAGTTCCGCTATAGAGTCTGATAGTAGTGTAGAAGGTTAAACGAAAATTATAGAACCATCACCATACATTAATTTTTACGCTATCGTTCTTCTTTACTGTGCAATGCTTACTTGGTGTTCAGAAATCAGTAAATCAGTAGCAGAGTCGGACTCAGAACAGTAGAGTGGAGACTCCAACTCATTAATTTTTAATTGCTTTTGTATGATGATAGATCTCTTAAGACCATCATCATACAACAAGCTATTAAGAATTAAAACGTTTAGTTCTTCATCATCTTGTTCTGACTAGGGCTGTATTATACCGATTTTTATGCAGTGTACACTGTGCTTAAACTATATCTGCAATCAAGATGAAAGCATTTCATTTTCAGAGAATTTCTTTGGTTTATTTGAATGTTTTTGGTTTGTTTATTTTTAATTTCAATAAATTTTGGTAACTTCTTAAAGTTTACTATCCCAGCAGACATAATTTAATAATAATTTCGTCAAGACATCCCTACGCCGTAGCGACGTTTTTAGGACGTCAATTTTGGTCCTGTGTTAACTGAGTAGCGCATGTCTCCATCTTGGTGCTTGGTTTAAGTATAATGATTTTTATTTCTAGTGCCATTAGAAAATATCTGTAAACAATATGAAACAATTTCATTGTGAGAAGATTTCTTTATTTTACTGGATGTTTTTGGTTTGTTTCCTTTTAGTTATCAGTATTAAAGGTAAGAGTTAACCCTTTCCGTCTACCTTGATAATTTGCATTATCAAGATTGAATACTTTTTCATAGCAGGATCAAGTCCCACCGTAGAACTAAAGAAAAACCCCGGAATAATAAGCAAAGATTTACTTATTTATTAAAGAGCTTCTTCATTTAAAAGTAAATTTTGAAAGAAATGTTGGTTAAAGAACAACCTTAAAACCTTTGTTTTATCACTAATTAGGAAAATGGCAAATTAAATGTTTTGAGTAGTCATGTGAGAAAAATCATAACCCAAAACCGCGTTAACCAATTATTGTGACATTTTCTGGAAACGCGTATATACTTATAAAACTAACTGTCCAAAAACATTGGCATGACTTTGGCAGCATATTAAAAAAAACGGATGGGGGGGGGGGGGGGGGCCGAATGCCACCAACTCCCATACGGAACACGGTTAAGACCCCACATAATATATTTAGTTATTAAAAAAATAAAAACTCTAGTTTTCTTATTGTGATGGTATGACTAGCGCTTTACTACTGTGTCAGCCTGAGAATTTTAGGTAAAAGCAACGTGAATACAAAACATTTATAATAATTCAAATTGTGCATCGAATTGTTTTTGTAAACACGACCATATATCTTTATAAGTGATTTTGTTCACTTTTCCAAAGGCTGTAACACGTCCAACACCACTATATCACAATGCACTGCTAGCAGAGATATTACATCACCCCCCCCCCCCCCCCTCCCTTCTCACATTATTATAACATACTTTTTCCAACCCTATGACTCGAAAACGTGGTAAGAAGTAAATCAGACTACAGGAATTCCAGTGACGGATTGCAGTTAAGATTTTCGTTAGCAAAATAGATCTGCACCAGGGAACGCTCGTTTATGATCCCAAATTGTTACTTGCTGTGCCACTAATGAGTTTTGTTTTAGGATCGCAAGGATTGTCTATTACATGGGGTCCTTGGGGAGAATGCGATGCTGAATGCAGTACTGTGGGAACTAAAACACGGAAAATGTTTAACAACGATGCGATGACAGAAACAAAAATGTGCTTTAATGGATTGTGCAACATGATTAGTAAGTTCTCCCTAGCTGGCACACAATACTAAAACAACCTTGTAGCAACTTTAATACAACGTATAACGTTGTAATAACATTTTTACAACATTGTTTTAACGTTGTGTGCCAGCTGGGGTGTTTCGTATACTTAGAATGCACGAAGACACTTATTCTGTGATGAAAATGGTACAATTTGAGATACAAATTTTGTGGGCGGTCCCTTACGGTTCATACACAAAATTACTCCTAATCTAAATAATTTCACTTACGTGTTACAATAACACTTCATCTATGGTGAAAATGAAAGAATTGTGACGCGCATTTAAGCGAATTTAAGCGAATTTTTGAGGCGGTTCCTTACAACTTAAAATAATTAGATTTGAAGAACTTATTGGTGGTATTTTCGTAAATAAATTGCAAAATTGATATGTCTAATGGCGTCATACAGAAAGTGATGACGTCATCAAAAAAAAAATTTGTTCAAAATGTTCCTTCCAAGTTTCATGGCTATCTGACTTATATTTCGGAAGAAATTTCCCCCCCCCACCGGAAATAACTTTTCCAAAAAAGCCCGGTTGAAATAGGGTTGAATGAAAAAAACCTTGCAAAAATGTCTTCTTGTTGCGGATGTATCAAACACAACCTTCTGAATTCTACAGTTTTACTCTTGATGAAATCCTTAAGTTTAAGCTAAAGCTAAAAAAGCACTATATTTTTATGCAGTGGCAGATCCAGCTCTAGTCAGAGCAATGCGATGAAGAAATGAAAGTTTTAATTCTTAATAGGTTTTTTGTATGATCATAGGTCTATAGAGAACCATCAACATACAAAAGAAATAAAAAATTAATGTGTTTGAGTCTCTATACTACTGCTGTGACTAAGTAAAAGCATGTTCTGAGTCCGTCTATTTAAACTGTACATTTCAGTGATTTCTCAGGTCTCTTATTAATTGTACGGAGCAGTAAGCTCTGCAACTGTCAGTTATCTAGCTGAACGATCTCCAATTTTAAGGTCTCTACACTGCAACAACAGTGTCTTGTACCCAGTGCCGTTGTTCTAATTTAATTTTGTAAGAGAGCTAGTTGAAGAGACGAAGCCGATGTAAATAGCATTGGTCAGTGGCGGATCCAGCTGTAGTCAGAGCAACACGATGAAGAACTAAACGTTTTAATTCTTAATAGCTTTTTGTATCCTGATGGGTCTTTAAAACTAACGAGTCTCTATTGTACTGCTGTGCCTAAGTAAAAGCATGCTCTGTGTCCGCCTCTGAAAGCACAATATTTTTATATATTGAAAGCATTGTGTTTTTTCACTTACCTTTAAAATAATTCGTTTTCTTTCCTTACAGGATTAATTTAGTTGAATCTTCCTCTTAATGAGAAAGAATGGAGCTTTAGGCCAGAGGTGGACTCAGAACATGTTTTTATCTATTCACTAGCAGTAGAATGGAGACTCAAAGTCATGAGTATTTAATTTTCCTTGTATGATGATCATCATACAAAAAGTTATTAAGAATTAAAACGTTTAGTTATTCATCGTGTGGGTTCATAGGGCTGGATCCGTCACTGGAGGCTTACACAGCTTAAAATGGAGTTTAAATTAACCACATTGACTATACCGAAGCAATTAACACTGCTGAAAAAACTCAAATCTCTCTTTCATTTTACATAAAACGTTGACCAAATTTGTCAGTTTATAAACAGTACTGAATAATCGGGATAATCCGAAAGTTTTGAACGGATTTTCTCTATTTGCCAATTAATTTTCCGTAATCGTAAACGGATTTTCTCAATCGGGTGGAGAAAATAATTTTCTTTCTTTGCAGTAAAACATACAAATACATGGAATGATTGGGAAAATTGGACAGGATGCAGTGAAACATGTGGAACCGGTTCAAAAACTCGTCAAAGGACTTGCTTCGGACTAAACTGTGATGGAGATGCTACTGAGACAGTGGATTGCAGTGAAGACGATTATGATACTAATTGCAGGTTAAGCAGCTGTGTAGAAGGTAATATTTATATATAATCACACAAACTCTTGGATTCTATACCTGTGCTAAATTGTATTACGTCAGCATTTTTCTATCAGGATTACCCCCTCCCCTCCCCCCCCCCATACTCTCGTTTCAGAGAGGTTCAAAAAAGCCCGCGTCAGATAGGGTTAAATAGAGAGTTGATTTCCAACAATTGCGAATAAATTTAAAACTACAGATGATATAAGGCTGAAATTATAACAGATGACGCAACATAGTTCAATATTGAAACTCACAAAGTATGAGTTCAAAATCTGGTATAAAAACTTTCAGGAGGTCAAAGATGGCGCGGTCACTTTTTCTCTCCCCCGGCCTTAATAGGTTTAACATGTAAAACTCATCTTAAAATAGCATCAAGAAGAAGGAGAACTTAATGGTTGAATTCTTAATATATTTAATATATGGGAATGGTCTTAAGAGACCATTACTATTCATTAAAAATCTTTGAGTCTATAAATTATCCCTTTAAAGCGGCGTTTAAGAACGGGCATAATCTGAGAAACATGCCTCCTAGTGTTTCAAGGGACCATCTACAGAATTGTTATCCTAAATCGCACCAGTTTTATCACAGAAGAATACTTGAGTGTTTTTAGGCATGGGCCTAACAGCAGGGGTTACAGATTTTTGTTTCATCTAATTTTATCCGCGATTGTATCTATTTTTCTGAGAAATTGAAAAGGGGTTATCCTATGTCAGTTAAATCAATTTTTTGGGTATTTAGGGGGTATTTTCTGGTGTGTCTCAACAATTTTTGTGAATGGTTGTCTGAATTATAAGAAAAAAAATCAAAAGTACAGGACTAAGAAAAACACAAAAACAAAAACTAAAACAAAGCAATGGCCTGGAAGAAGGGGATAGTAGTGAAAGTTTAAAATGCTGATGCCTAGTAACAACACGAATGCTGAATCTCTTGAATAAAAATCAACAGAAAATTCAGTCGCTCATCGTAAATACCTAAAAACCCATAAACCAACAAAATAAACCCATAAAAACAAGTCACCCTGCAAGAAGCAGGAGCACATACACTTGATAAATGTTCTAAAAATGAAACTCTTTCAAATAGACTTTATATCAGACAAAGAAACATAAATGAGGACATTTCTTGGTCATCTCCACCTGGTCAGATACCATTCCACACATGTGTGCCATGCGAACAGATTTTTTTACACGGAATCAAAACATAAATCGAACCAATTAGAGTTTAGCAAATGATCACATGACCAAAATAAAGTTACATGCGCCAGAATTGAAAACCTTGCTCATATTTCTAAGGGCCAATGTTAGCCTGAAGCAAACAAGATGTATTTAAACCTTTTAATGTCTACCCAATGAGTTTTTATAAGAGTTTATATACTAGAGTTTTATTAAAGGGCCCGTCCACAAAATTCGTTTGTGAATTCATATCTATTTTCATTCAGAGAAGAAGTGTCTTTTTGCATACTCGTATGCACAATGACACTCCTTCTGTGGTATGAAAATTCATATCCGTTTTCATTCAGACAAGGAGTGTCTTTTTGTATACCTCGTATGCACAATGACACTCCTTCTGTGATATGAAAATGGTATATATGATTTGAGATACGAATTTTGGAGACGGTTCCTATGTAACCCAATGCGTCACCATTTTTTGAGATGTCACCGTTCATGCGTCACCGTACAAATACTGGCAACTTGCTGCAGGAATAAGCTGACATTGATGCGTCACCATTCGTCACCGTCAATTTTATTTAAATAAAAAAATGAAATCTGGTCGCGTAACCGACCTCGAATTTCCACAGGTGTCTTACATCGCTCGCGTATGAATTTCTTACAAATAATTAAAACAGTTTAAAAAAATTAAAATATATCCATTATCGAGTTTTAAATTTAAAATTAAATTTTTAAAGGACCTCAATTGTGGATCCCGTCCTTGTCGGAGCATCGAGAAGGAGAATTGAAAGGGTGAATTCTTTAACACTCATAGTATTATAAAAAATTAAACATGCCGAGTCAACACTTTACTGATGTGTATATAAGTAACAACATATTTTGTATCAACATCTGATATACAGTTCGCTTTATTTTTATTTAGTTCCATCAGGAAGTGCACTAGATTGTAATTTTGAAGAGCCATGTATTGGATGGAATGTTGGCGATCATTTGAGTATTGATCAATCAACACCAACCAGTGGAACTGGACCAAATAAAGATACAACTTTTCCTGAAGGTATACAGATAGTTCTAAATGCAAATACAAGCTTTAATGTTCTCTTTTCATAGTAAAAAAAATAGTTCATAATTCAAAACTTCAGTGTTCTCATTCTTTATATGAGCCGGCTCTACAGTATGTTTCATGGGTCAAAGAATCTGGAACATATATTTTCTAAATGTCAAATAATCCTATGTAATCTAGCCTTCTTAGGTAGACCGCTTTCGTTGCACTTCTCTTGGTCTACCACTACTGCTATACTTTATGCGTTCACGGTAATACTAGGACCACCTTTTTTGTTTACCGTCGCTTCGGACATTCCCGTTATTTATTGGTGAATGCGCATGCGTCAGCATTACAGATAACTGAATTACTGTGAACGCAAAATTAGACCAGTGGTGATAGACCAGGCGGAGCGTTAGCGAAGCGGTCTATTAGGTATGCTAATGTAATCCCAAATAGATCATTCCGATTTTCAGTCAGTGAGATGGTAGATGGAGATGAAAATGGTACGATTTTAGAAACGAATATTTTCAATTTGTCATACGGTCTTAGTTAATGGCGTTAAGGGGACCCTTATATTGGGAAGGTATCAATGTTTTTCCGAAATTTTGGTTTTGGTCTCTCTGGATGTAAAAATTAGTGTAGAAATCGATTCTGATGGTTTCTTTATCTCAAAATTATGAAAAACATGCGAGTATTTTGAAGTCTATTTTTCCTTAGCAAAGTCATAGCAACAAGATTTTAAAATTTTAAAATTATACCTTGAAAATTAGCATGTGAATGTATTTAACCACTTTCTTTCTTTAGAGCAGGAAAATTTCAGGATTTACGTAAAACATTCCGGAGAAACGGAACCAACGCCGGAAAATTTCCCGGTCAAAGTGGAAATCCGAAATTGGTGACGCCATTTTGATTTAAACATAAGCCGGGTATTTTAACATTTGTTTCTTAATAACTCCTTCTTCCAGGAATATTGTTTGAATTTTTTTTTCTTTTCAAGCAAAGATCAATCCTTATTTTTTTACTATTAATACATTTCAAAAGCATGAAAAAACGTGAAATACTGAAAAAAGGGTACATGTTGAACATACATAGTTTTCCTTACTGTTACCTTAATGTATAAACTTAACCCTATTAGCACCGGGCTTTTCCTGCCAGTGAAAACCCGTGGGGGGAGGGGGGCAATATGCCTCCCCCTTCATTTTTCACGGTAAGTGATTGAGACTTGAAACTTTGCGCCGTTGTTACCCAACATAAAAAGGACATTTGGGTATGGTCAGATTTGATATGACGTCATCGACGTCTTGATGACGTCATCATATTGTCCGAAAATCGCAATTTTTGTGTACCTCTTTATAAGAGAAAATTCGTCAAATAAAATTAACTTATTTCCTATAAAAACTATAACAAGCTAAACTAGAAAGTTCGAAATAACCTTTCTCATCAAAATTTCGCAAAAATTATGGAATTACCGAGGAAAAAATGTGCTCCGGAAAGTTTTCCGTTGCTTTTTTCCGGAAAACGGAAACCATTTTGAATTGGTGGCCAAGTTTTATCAATCAAAAGTAGTACTTCAGAGTACTTAAGTTATGCCTTACAATTAACACTAAAAAGAAGCCTGGAAAGAAACCCAGTCAAAAATTTAATTTAATTTTGAGTGGGGGGCTTAATGCTATTAGTGGCGTTATTTTAATTGGATATCGTGTTAAAATATGTTAGGAACGGTCCAAAAAATATCGCATATAACTAATACATCTCCATCCATTTCCATTCGGGAGAAGTGCCATTGTGTGCACTTAGTATTACCAATAAAAGCACTTCATCTGAGATGGTATTAACAAAATGATTTGTGAAACGGCCAAAATTGACATTTGAGAGATGATTGGATAAAAAGGCAAGCATCATGATGGAGATCTAAAAGTATTAAGAGACCAATTAACATACAGTTATATCCCAACAGGTGGAACCTTAAGAGGACCGGGGATTAATACAGTTGGTGAATATTCCACTAAAGCAAAGCCTGTAAGAGACAAACGAGAACCAAGGGAACGACAAAAATGGTTCCTCTTTGAGAAACTTCCAGGTATGCGTGGCTCCACTAATTGAGATTCAACTGCACATTCATCAATTACGCATTTATGACTTTGTGCCCTATTTTACTGCTGTGACTAGATTAAATCTTGTTCTAATTCTGCCTATGGGCAAATGATTGTGTCGAATGACTACCTCGAAAAGTTAATATCGTTTTCAATAATCTTCAGATTATACCTTCTGATCTTGCACAAGGTCAAACTGACATCCTTACAACTTATTTTTGAAATTGGGTTTTCTGCGTGGTATCTACACCTCAATATGTAGTGAAACTTTAGTTATTCGGTTTATCATTTCACATGTCAGAGCTAGGAAGCAAACTCGCTCCACTGTTATGTTCTACGAGGCCAGAATCTTCTGGCACTCAGGCAGAGAATGGTTATGTATTATAACATGCCATGTGAAATGATAATCCGAGTAACTAATGACGTCACCATGTCGACAAATCGATTCGTACCACGATAACCGATTTACGGCAGTTGGTTAGCACTTTTCTCTACAGCAAGTAGGCTGAAGTCGGTTTGAGTTCGATCCTCAGTACTTACAATGCAGTGAAACTCATTGTTACTACTTTTAGCACAGTTTAATGATCGTTACACTGCAAAAACAATGCTGTTTTACGTTAAATATATTACATGCAATGCACTGAAATCCGGTGAAGACCCAGCAAATACAAAAGTTCTTAAATTACGTCCTCAAGACGTCACTTTTGGTCCTGTGTTTGTTTGTGTACTGGAGCTTTTTTGAGATCAAAATACAAGGGGCGCGCGCTGATTGAGCGCACCCCAAATAAAATCGTGCGGTTAAGTGCCACAGTTCTGATTGTTTTACAATGTCGTTATGAATCTTTACTTTACCAAAAGACATTTATCTTGGAAGTTTTGCATCAATGGCACTTCCGAAAGTCGCCTTTCACCATAACCGGTTAGGAAAGAGAAAAAAAATTGAGCCAAAAAAACAAATAAATTTGTAATGCTTCCTTATTCCAATCTTATTGCTGTAAAATTAAAAACAAATCAATTTAAAATGCATCTAAATTTATAGTGCATTAAAATTAAATTTTGATTTGTATATGTAATCGCATGGTGAAGAGTGCAATTAACGATTAATTTGTATGAGTTATTTCTAGGCAGAAAGGTTCACGAGTTCGTAGAACGAGTAAACGTTTTATGTCCAGAAATAACGAATACAAATTAATCGTTTGCACGAGTGTACAACGTGCGATTACATGCTAATCACACCATACTACACACATATAATTGTTCTTGATCAGTATACACTGCAAGCTTTTTTTTCTCTCTTGCTTTATACCCTAAGTGATCAGTTGTCTTGCTTTTCTTTCTAATACTTTGTTTGAGTTAGCAAACTTCACGTCCATGAATAAGCGATCATGATGAATAAGATTTCTCTCTGTATTTCGAAGCATACTTTTAAGAAATCCTGCTTAGTAATCTTCTTCGTCAACCTTTCTTTACTGCAACGTAAAACTCTACATTTTTTGTTGAGTTCATTTGCCTGGTAACTTTCCATACAGTGTTGTGGTAACCTATTTCCTTCGCCTGGCTGATATATACTTGTACACAATTATTAGTTGACTTTCTGGTGTTCGTAGTACAAGTAGCTTCGGCCATTAAATCAAAGTCATTATCACTTGCTCGATAAAATATGCACTCATTGTCATTATTAACTTTTGTTGTTGTTCTTTTGTTCCTTTAATGTGTTTTCTTTGGAATGCCAATTAAAGAAGGGAATGTTCAGCCGATCAGCCGATCAACAGATTGATCCGATTGGTACAAGTTTGATGTTGATTTATTCTGCTGCTAATATTCAGTTTCTTTTCGCCAATGTAACTTTTTCCACATGTGCAAATAAGTTTGTATGCGCAAGGTCGAGATTTGTCCGGTAGTTTGGGTTTGTTTTTTATAGCTAGTTGATCTTGCAAGTTCATAGCGAATTAAAAAACAGGCGTGTATCCTGCTTTTTTAAATTTTGATTTTAATTTAGGACTTAGGTTCGATATCCAAGGCAGAGATACATATCTTTTATCTTCAGTGATCGTATCGGTTTTTGGTGATTTCATTTGAACAATGATATTCTGCAGTGAAGATTTGTTGTAACCATTCTCAACGAAAACTGAAACTGGGAAGTCTAGTTCTGCTTGAAGTTGAATGTTACTACAGAGCATCACTGCCATATGTACAAATCTTTTAAATACGCCTTTTATGATCTTGGGATCATGACATGAGTTTTTTCGGATTTGCACAAATGGTCACACTCACTAACACAATCCTGCAGTTTTCACTGCAGGATTGTGTTAGTGAGTGTAACCATCAGTGTAACCATGATAGCATTTTTCCGTTGAATCCTAAACTCGTGTATACCATTTTGAGACTTCAAAATATTTATATTGGAGAAATTTAATGATTTCGTTAAATCTTATTAGTTACAGTTTATACTTGAAAACGGAGGTATCAACTTCCTCCGAAATATCGTAAAAAATTAAAGTCGAGTTCCAGTTTCTCCCGTTACAAATGTTATATTATTACAAATGTAGCTAATTTACATAAACATCTATTATGTTCTGTACAATTACTTTTCTGATGATATCAGCATTAATTATTTCCCGTATTAATTTTCGCGAAAATAGAATTTTCTTTTAACAGGGGTCAATATCCAAATAACATAACAAATCGACACCACTCACCCGCTCTACACCCGTTCTAAAGATCCATTACCATACGCAAAGACATTGAGAATTAAAACGTTTAGTTCTTCATAATGTTTCTCTGACTAGGGATGAATCCGCTTCTGATTGGTTGATAGCTACAAAGGACACTGCGTGAAAAGTTTTTTATCCTTTAACCATTTTATCAAATTATATCCTGAAACCAGATTTCTGCAGGTTGTATGTTGAAATCCTAAAAGGAAAGAATAATCTTTTACGCTATGTGATTTTGAAAATTCTGTGAGATTGAATTCATATTTTTTCATGTCACAGGTTGTGGTCATTTTGCTTATTTTGAAGCAAGTGGCATGGAAAAAGATGAACACGACATCATATCATCAATTCCTGTAACAACTGAACAAATGTCTTGCTTATCTTTCAATGTATCCATGTTTGCTGAAGAAGCATATCAGATGGGAAAGCTGTTTGTTATTGTTGAAAAGGATGGTGAAGAAACTGTTATGTGGGAGAGAGATGGATCATATAGAGCTCGTGATAAAACATGGTCTCTGGTCAATATAAACTTACATGTTACAGGAACATTTCGGGTAAGTATTTAATGAGCCTTTATACCTCTTTACCATTCAGAGGCGGATTCAGAAAATCCTTTTACTTAGTCACAGCAGAAGAATGGAGACTGAAAGTCATTAAATTTTAATTGCTTTACGTATGACAATGGGACTTCAAAGACCCACCATCATGCAAAAAGCAATTTAAAATTGAAACGTTTAGCTCTCCATCTTGTTGTTCTGACAAGGGCTAAATCTGCCACTGCGATTATCCTGGTTAATGTTATCTCCCAATCCACCAATATTTTTGGTGGATTTTTTTCCACCAATATTTTACACTGGCTGCATCATAGGACAACTAATCTAGTGTGAGAGTAGGTATATAACATAGGTAGTCAACTTTCAACCAATCCTATTCAGTCCTGACATCACATGACTAACAATCTGTATCTAACTTCATAGAGCAGATATATTTTTGGACTTCTTGCTTTTTCCAGTAAATTTGGAAATATCTGGTAATATCCGGCAAGCAGGTGGTCATATATTCTCTTTTTTCGTAAGGAATACTATTATTACATACTCTGGAGGAAACAGAACATTAAAAACTTAATTAGAACGGACTTTATATGACCATAATAAAGGTACACATTTCCGGGGTTTTTTATATATTTAATATCGTCACTGACGAAATGATGACGTCATCAAAAAATTAATGATATCAGCAAGTCTATTTAACTGTGCGGAGTTTGTGTTGTGAGAATACACCGTTCATTAGTTACGATCATCCTCCTGTGCATTCATTCTCATGGACATATTCTTTCTTCTGGACTTAGATGTTTTAATGGTGTGTTAATACTAACCTTACGTCGTAAAACCTGGCAAATTGGCACAACAAGTTCGACATTTTGACGTTGTCGTTTCAATTATTACGTCATCGTGTCGGTTTGGGGATTTTTGCTATTTTCAGCAAATTAACGTCCATAGAGGAAAAAGCAGCACTGAGCCATTAAATTATGTAACACTTTTAAAAATAACATTTCTGAGTCTTTATTGATTGCTTAGTAAAGAGTTTTGAATTAATCGGACAGATTTGTGTCTACAAGAATGAATGCCCCCTCCCCTCCTCCTCTAGTCCTGAACAGCCCCTAAATACCCTAGGCCTAGTACGGTTAGACAAGATTATGATTTTACACAAAATAATAAAATAATTATTTTATGTTAAATAAAATAAATTTATTTCTGTGACGATATTTCAAAAATAATTCTATTCTTTTGTTGAGAAGACTTTTAGACTCTGCTGTCGCTATGGCCACTTTTTCAGAAAGGCATATGTAGCAGCTCCTGTTTTCGTCTTTATAAGGAGACGCTGTGCAATCAATGCTTCATTTTATGGTAAAGGGATGTTGTTACGCTTTAGATCCAAGACGTGCCTTCCTTGAATGCTCGATTTTGTTGATGTATTTCTTCTGCTTGAATTGGCTTTTTGTGGTAGTTAAATTGGATTTAAACCGTATTAGCCCTGAGGGGCGGATTCCGCCCCCTACCACATTTTTATACCTAAACTTCTGAACCGCTGGGTATGTTTGCCTCAAACTTTGTGACTTTTCCCAAATTTTTATATGAAAGAACATGGTAAAAAAAATGATTTCTAAAATAATTGGGATATTGCCACCTGTTAAAAGGAAATTCTTTTTTTGCGAAAATTAACACCGGAATTAAAATATGCTGATGTCATCAGAAAAGTAATGACGTCATCAGAAAAATAATGACGTC
>JAUCNQ010020679.1:0-13666 GCA_032352715.1 Bougainvillia muscus | reverse complement strand
ACGTGTTACAATAACACTTCATCTAAGGTGAAAATGAAGCGAATTGTGAAGCGAATATAAGCGAATTTTTGAGACGGACCCTAAGTAATATTGCAGTACTTAGTAGTGTTCCTCCAAAAAATTCGCTTAAAATCGTCTCACGTTTAAATCTTCTGAATGAAAACTGACAGAAAAGAAGCGAATTTATAAAGTAAAGTTTCTTACATACATTACTTTAAAAGTATAGTGTGTATAAAACAGTATTTACGAGTAAAAGAAGAAATATTGCAGTCGTAAAATAAATGAAACATCCTCATTCAGGAGATCGTCCAATCAAAAAGCTGTCGTGAACACTCAATCAGATAAACTGATAAATGCATTTTTAGATTCACTAAAGTTATTTTAGTTACGAAAAGCCAATATTATCTTTAACTAGCAACCCTAAATAATCTTTGTACCACAGCATATCGACGACTACATTTTTGACGACTACATTCCTGGCCGAAAGTGGTGGACACATTTCCTGAACTAATTGATACCCAGCTGGCACACACAATGCTAAAACAACGTTGTAGCAACGTTAGTACAACGTTTTAACGTTGTAATAACGTTGCTACAACGTTGCTTTAACGTTGTGTGCCAGCTGGGTACATTAGATATTTTGCCAAATGGAAACGACGCAACACTGGAATGTAAACCTTATGTAAATCTGATTTTTTCCTGATGTAGGGTTTTGCGCTTAATAGCTATTACAATGGCTTTGTGTTTAACGATCGGGCGCGTCAATGCTCCATTGCAGAAACCACGAGTGTGACTAAACTCAAAATTAAAGATCTTAAGCCTTAAGTTCACAATGAAGATGTTACCTTAAGGTAAGATATTTTCGCGGCAAGAAATTTTCGCGGCAGATATTTTCGTGGAATTTATTTTCGCGATTTTCGCCCTAAATCGCAAATATAAATCCGCGAAATTAGGTAATATAAACTTTTCGCGAAAATAAATTCCGCCAATTATTTTAGTCCCCTTGTTCCCCGAATTTTCAACCTATTTATACAACTTGACTAGACTACAGAAATATCCCGAATTTTGCCTTTATAGACATCAATCGCGAAAATAAATTCCGTAAATTGTTACCTTTTTAACATGAAACGCGAAAATAACTTTTTGAGTCTTCGAACGCGAAATTAAATTCCGCGAAATTATCTTATCGCGAAAGTTTCTTACCTTAAGGTAGCTGAGAGAAAACCCCTTTCAGGGTTTTAAAAACATATCATATGTTTTATCTTGGAGCACAGCTGTCATAATTAATTCGCCAGGATTGTAAAAGGACTGTCCACAATAATTAGTATCGCAGATCGTACCATTTTTATGCAGAAAGAAACTCTTCCAGAAAGAAAAATGAAACAAACTTGATACAGATTTCGAGAACGTTCACTAACAAATGGTTGCTTTAGGTGGTCTACATTAAAAGAACATGCATGCTCATTAATTCTTAATTGCTTGATGTATGCTGATGTTTTTCTACCGGAAAAATTTAACCAATCACAGAAGCCATGACAGTTCATTTCGTCTATAGAAAGACTTCATGTAAACGAGTTCTAAATGTATGGTCATTAGACTCTAAAGGCCTATAACCGCACATTAAGTTATTTCGAGTTAATAATATTAGTTCTCCTTGATCATGCTCTGAATTGGGCTGGATCAGCCACTGACCATTACCACAATAAGTGTTTAATACTCTTTGGCTTCCGACTGATAAGCTTCACATCACATATCGATATCGTTTCTTTTCAGTTCAGTGGTGGATCCAGCCCTAGTCATAACAGCACGATGAAGAACTAAACATTTTAATTCGTAATAGCTTTTGTATGATAATAGGTCTTTAAAGATCCATTATCATACAAAAGCAATTAAAGATTAATGAGTTTGAGCATGCTTCCAATCTCCATTCTATTGCTTTGACTAGGTAAAAGCATGTTCTGAGTCCGCCTACGCAATTCTTTTCAATAGTTCTTCTTTTACTTTCAGCACTGTTTTTCGAGTATTTTTAAGTTTTCCTCATATAATTTGTTGCGATTCTGTAGATGATATGTGTTGGTGTCATTTATAACTTCATTTTGTATTTTCAAAGTATACTTTCCATTGTGTTTTACGTTGCTTCTAGATGATTAGTTTTACTAGACACCTTATCGTATGTTATGACAGTATCGTATACACTTTGTCTCTCTTCAAATAGAAACTGTGTTCTATTTATTTCTTGTACCTTCTTTAGTTGAGTATTTAGTTAATCTTTGAATCTCTATGTAGCATCGTAAACTGATTGTTTGATGTTCTTTTACTGAAATCTTTGGTATTATAACTATGTGTCTATTCTATCCATGTATTTCATAACTTCGCTATATGCCATAATTTATGATTTAACTCTGATTTGCGTTATCCAGTATTATGAGTAATTGCATTTATTTACAACACTGTTTTTTTTCCTTCGTTTAAAATGAATGGTTTCTGATACAGTTTTGTTTCACTTTGCTCCGGTGTTGATAATCAATGTCAGGATTTCTTTCTTTTGTAATTGACAACCTTTATTTTTCTAATCTGTCCATTTTGTTCTCCTATTGTACCGATATTGTCTCTTCAAAGGTATTCGTAATGGAAGGTCTTATTGTCCCGAGATCATTTACATATATAATGACTCTATATCTCTGGCAATTTGTCTTCCAGATGATGCTGTGCTTTTTTTCACGATTGTAAGCATAATACCTTAGTTCATTTTCTTGTTATGAGTTTCTCGCTAAATTATGTTGTGCATATTTACTAATCCTATCTCATCATTTACAAAGTGACCTAACTTTCATCTGCGTGGATCAAAACTGATATCAAATCTCCAATGTCGCAGCTTTGAATTTGCATATGATACCATCAGTAGTTTCCATTCATTCATATTGTCAAGATATATTGAGATCGCTTGTTATGCATAGCATGTCATCAGTCAACAATTAGTATCTTATGTAGTACTTTGCATTGGATTCCACATTGTTACTTAGAAATTCCACAGTGTTCTGTTTTGTTCTGTAGCAACTCTATTTTTCCCTTTATCATCAAAACACTCTCTCTTAGGAGTCATTTCTTGATATTTTTACATGTTACTAGTTTCTTTTATACCAAAACGTTATATGCCAGGTGGGTGCAGGTTATATTAAAAACGTGCTTGAGTATATAATGTGTTTGTCTTCTTGGTTACTTTTGAAATGTTTTACGATCTAATACTTTAATCTGAATAACAGCATATTGATATTGTTGGTTTTATCCAACGAACAACTGTCGGCTATTTATTTAGGATAAAATTGAATTTCCATCAATAAATCTCTCAAACCGACTTCAACTGGTACCGTGACCTAAGTGGTTGTGATTTGCACTATGAACCCAGAACCATACATTAATTTCTTTTACAAAAAGACTTTCTGCTTCCAATGACCCAAAAACATGTTTTAGCCATAGTTAATATTTTGATGCCTTATGTCCAAAAGCTTTTTTTAAATTTATTAAATCTAATCTTTATTATAGAGCCTTCGTTATAGACCAGACGCGCTTTCAAAACATTCATTTCCAAACGAGGGCTGGAATTGTCACTGTAGATTACTATTATTCTGAATTATAATGTTGAATGACATATCTGAAGATCCCAACATTTTTGTTAAACTTTATTGTATGTCGCCATAGCTTTCGTAGCCTTTCCATCAATCTTTGATGACAGGTTTAGTTCCAACAACGTCTGTTAAAGGTTACGATTAAAGTTGAAATAGAATTTAGAATGTTTACAAACATTTGTAATAGTCCTTTTCAAGTTATGCATATAATCTGCTGGTTGGCTTGCCCAACGTCTTAATTCCTATAAAATTCTCTGCGTTCGTTTAATCAATACTCATTGTTTGTCTCTTTACTTGAATTACGTATCATTTTCTAATACATTTCGTCTTTAATATTGAAAACAAACAAGCAAACAAATAACCTTATGTACAGTTTTTAAAGAGAAATAATAGATTATAACTGAATATCAAGCAGGCACTTCCAGTCATTGATATCTATAGCATTCCAAAAACATTCTTTTAGACTCAATGATTTCAATTTTAAGCTTGATCCTTCTTCCTTAAGGCTTTGTATCTTGTTCAGCAACAATTTGAAACCATCACTTGAAATTGATTTGTTTCGATCAACTACTATTGTTTCAACATAAGGAAATATTCCAAACAGTATATCCAGATGCATATCTGTAAGATTGTTATTTGAAATATCCAGTTTTTGAAGACAAACGGTATCAACAGCGCATAGTTCTTCTTTCAATCGATGATAACCTTCAAAAGTAATCAACTTATTTCCACCGATGTTTACTTCATTTATAATAGGAATCATCTTTACAATCCACTCCATATGTTTATCCATTAAGTTATTTTCAGATAAATCAAGTTTCTCCAATTGAATAATGGGATACGATTTAAGCATCATCTTCGCAAAGGCTTTGTAACTGTCTGGTGTTAGTAAACAGTTTTGTGATAAGTTCAATTCTTTAATGCATGGCAGTGCTTTCACAATAGACATTAAATGTGCTTCTTTGATGTTACATTGGGAAAGATGTATGGCCTTAATTCTTCTTTCCAATCCTGGTGTCTTCAAGCAGTTAAAGATTTTTAAATATTTTGAATCCATAATAATGTTTTCACTTAAATCCAGCTCGCTAAGACATCCAAAGAAATCTTTGACAACTTCAAAATGAGTTTCTGTCAGATTACAGGATTTTAAAACCAAGATTTCAAATGTTTTTGTGTCATTCAATTTTTTGCATAAATGTTTTAAGCAGGTGGATGATAATGACTTGTTGTAGCCTATATCCAATTTCTTCATATATCTTACAGCTTTTGATAATTCAAGGAGATGAACATCGGAAAGATTGCAATCTTGAGCCATTAAATTTATTAAATTATCGGAACCACTGATTCCTTGACAGAGATACTTCCAACCATCCACAGTTATGTGCTTGTTTTTGCTGATATTTAATTCTGTCAGGCGCTGCACGATTTTCTTTAGAAACACCATATGATTGTCATTTAAATTAGTATCAGTCAGGATGAGTGATTTCAACGTATATGATTCTGTTTGTTCAAGGTCTTTAGCAAAATGCTCAAGTAACTGGGCTGGAAATGGCGTATTATTGCTGAAATCGACTTTAGCAATGCGAGTGAATAAACTGCTCATGTGTTCAAATTCCTGAAGCTTACAGTTTGTCAACTTCACATGCTCTGTGAGACACTCTTTAGAAGTAACAGTACTGTCCGTAAAACCTTTGAAACCGTTTGTTGTGAAGAAGGAGTTGTTGAACGTTATTTTTTTAATCTTGAATAAGACATCAGATATTTCTTCTAGCATGAATGGCTTCGGTTTGAAATCTTTTATTGTTATGGACTCGAAGTTACAATCATTCTTTAAAACATGCCGTATAGACTTAAGCTTATCAGAAGATAACATCATTGATTTAGAAAGTTGAAGGTCTTTGCTTTTCAGTAATAATGTTGACCAGCTATCAAATTGAGCGTCACATATTCTTACGGGTGTAAACAATATCTTGTCCAAAAAAGCAAAATCTTCCGTATTACAATATGATGCCAATGTTATTATGACATCCGCTTTAAGACTTTCATTTTTTTGTAGCTCTAACGTTTTTAGATACTTAAAGATAGGAAAAAGTACCTTGACATCTTTCTCTCGGATGTAACAATCATTAATGCTCAGTACCTCAAGTCGACTTGTATCTGCATTTTCTAATACAGTTTTCGCCAGTTGCTGTAAACTTTCATGCGAAATCCATTGATTAGAACTAATATCTAGTTTATTTAGAAAAGGTATTGCACAAGTAAACTCCTTTAATTTATCATCGTTGAGGTTGCAATTGCTTAGATTTAGAACGTCTATTCTTTTAGGATTAGAAGTCCTTATAATCTTAGCCAGATAATTCAGATCTTCACCAGTTAATGTTTTATTTGAACCCAAGATTAATTCATGAAGCAATGGAATGATATCCGCCATCTTTATCAAGTGACCATAAGAAATATTACAGTTTGACAAGTCAAGTGACCGAAGCCGAAAGGAAGCGCTTGATGAAATTGTTGATGATATGTGACTAATGGCCGATGCCGTTATTGATTTGTTTGTACTTAAATCAACTGACTCTATCATTGATAAAATTTCTGCAAGATAGCATAGCTTCTTATCAGTAAGGTGACAGTCTTGAAGGATCAGCCTTTTTAACTTGACGCCTTTGTCACTCTTTAGATTTGAGAACTGCTTAAAATACTGCTGGAAACCATCTTCAGTAATTAACTTATTTTCTGAAAGATTAACAGACTTGAGGTTTAATGATACTTTCCCGAGAAATAGCATATGATGATCACGAATTCTGGTATTTTGTACCGTCATACTTTCCGTCATCACTGATCTAGCATTTATACACGCATTATGTATATAACAAAACGCTTTAAGGGGCATATTTCGAATCATATCAAAGTCTAACTCCTTCAATACTGGAACAACCTGCGCAAAACTTTGCAATTGTAACTCACTTGGGTTTGGGTTGGTTAATTTAATACTATTTATGGTTCTAATATCCATACTAGTTACACATTCCGACAAACATTTAATTGTTGATTCGTCAACTTCTCTATCGTTTCCAACAATTAACGTTTCAATGTATGGCAGAATGTAGCGTATGTACTTCATATGAGTTTTATTAACACGGCATGATGTCAAATCCAGATGTTTTAATCTAACCCAATCAGCAGGTTTTGATTTAAACTGTTCTAAGTTTCGCCAGCCTAATGCGGTAATCTTTTTATTGCCTCGTAAAACGATTTCCTTTACATGTGGAATCAATTCAGTAAGACTGCGTATATGAGAATCGGTGAATTCACATTCTGCAAAGCTGACGCTTTCTAGTACCAACATCTCGGCAGAAAGGATTACTTTGACCATTTCTTCTATTCCATTCTGTGTTATGGTTTTGTTCTTGTCCAACACAACAATTTTAATGTTGATGAGGATAGAACTTAAGATACCCAACTTCTCGTCGTTGATATTACAGTTCTCGAAATGTACTTCATGCAACCAGAAAGAAGATGAACTTTCACACGATCCTGTTATGCTGTTATAGCCATCTGCTGTGATACCTATGTTCCCAGACAGATCAATGTTATGTAGACTTGGTATTATAGCACAAATAACTTCCACATGTTTGTCTAGAACGTTGGAGTATCGCAACATTAAAGAATTATCGGTTCTGTCAGAAGCTGATAAATGATTCTTTAATACAGGTAATGTTGATAACGGTGGGACTATATCTTTCCAATCTACCAAATTGGCGACTTTGTGCACAGAAGTAATTTCCTCCCCATCCATTAAATGAGATCCACAATTTAACCTGCGGGTAAAGCTAGGTTTACAATCGCCGAAATCTTGCAAATGCTTCGTTAAATAATTAAGAGTTATTCTATCATTGCTACTTATGTTTACTGTTTTGACATATTTCAATAATTCAATAAGAATCAAAACTTGATCATTGCAAAGGTTGCAGTTAGATAGATTCACACTGTCCAAGACCAAAGAAGAAGCATTGATAACGGCTTCATTTAAATATTGAATTGCCTCACCAGTAATTGTAGGATTTGTTGAAAGGTCAACCATTAGTAATAAACAGAAAGATTCACATAATGACCTCATATCTTCTGCTGCAATGCTACAGTCTTGTAATGTCAAATTCTTGAGCAACAATGGAGAAGAATCGCAAATATTTAACGATAATGATTTCCATCCAATAGACGTTATTAAGTTGTTCTTACTCAAGTTTACATTTTGGATCAAGCCAATTGCGGTAAAACGTTTTAGATGTAAATCAGTTAAATTGCAGGATTGCAGCGAAAGTGTTGTCAAATTAAGTGTTATGCACCCCTGTAGTGCTGCTGATATGTATGTCATAGATACTATTTTTAATGTACCATTATTATCAAGATGCAAACTACTGAACAATGGAATTGCTTTTGATAGCGCCCCTAAATGCAAATCAACAATATTGCCATCACATAACAACAGATCTTCTAGGAAATTCGATGGTGATTGTAATATTGCAGATGTCAATGATTGCATTCCTGCAGCTGTAATACTTTTATTGGAAGACAAGATCATCTTTTGAAAATATGTAGCCATGCAACTGATCTCTTTCATACAGTGGTCATTTAAACAACAATCTTCTGCATTTAAATTTATGGCCATGGTAGTGTGTGAATTTGAAATTGTTTCACTTATTACTTTCCACCCTTTATAGGATATGTTGCTGTTTTTACTAATCACAACGTTGCCAACCTTGCGAAACAGAGGAGACAAGGCTTGTATTTTAATGTCGTCTAATCCACAATCCGAGAAATGAATTTCTTGTAACGATAACTCACTGTTATTATAAAGTGCATCGGCGAACAGTTTTAAAGATAACGCTGAAATACTGTGATTTCCACTCAAGTTCAATACTCTTAAGTTTTTCATGAATGGTAGATATTTGAGAACACCTTCGGAGCCTAATTTACTTGTGTCATAATAGAAACTCTCCAAACAACTTGGTGAATGATTTAATGCTTCTTTTGTGATATAATTTGCCAATATCTGGATGCATTCCTTACTTCCTTTTACGTGCATGTATTTTGTGAAATTTGCAGTCTTTGCAATGCTCTGTGCACATTCTTCGGTAAACTCACAATCAATAAGGTAGAAATGTGTAATGCGTGTATGTTTGACTACTGGATATGACGATAAATAGCATGTATGCATGTATATAGATTTCAAAAGACCCAACTCTAGCAAATCAGTAAGTGATTTCAATTGAGATATGGTAAAATTCCTTCTCCAAAACATAACAGTGTCAAGTCTGCAAAAGTCTGCATTTAATAGAGCACAAGCCATTTCTTCAAAATCCAATTCGGTTCCGCTGTCAAAAAACGGTAACAAGCTTAAATACGGAAAACACGGCATAAGGGCATTAAGACATTCATCCGGTACATTAAATCCATTAAATTTTGCCCTCTTAGGATTATTAGCGATAATTATATTTGCATATGCTTGGTAGTCTGTAGCAGTTAGACATTTTGGATTGTGTCTAAAGATGGTATCAGAAACATGACAACTTAACCTTGCAATACTTGTTAACATGCCATTACTGATGTTCAGACCACTCAGATTAATATATGATAGGTTGCAGATTTTAGAGCTTTTCACAAATTGTTCGATCATATTTAATCCATGTTCTGTGATAGAAGCATTATAAGCTAAAGTTAAACGTTGCAAAGAAGGTATAAGGCTGGCCAACGCAGCTATATGTGCATCATGTAACTGACAGTAATCCAAATTTAAATTAATTAACTGACACTTAGATTTGCACTGAAATGATTCTGACAAACTTTTTAATCCAATATGACTGATACCGGGATTTGAATCGAGATCAACATCTTTTACTGACAATATCATATCAGCCAATGCCATCAATTCTTCGTCTCCAAGATTACAGTCACGTAGTTTAATTAATTGCAGTCTTGGGTTATCAATAGTCATCATTACATCAGAAATGTACTTCCACGCTTGGAACGTTATAGATTTATTTTTGGATAAACGAATTTCTTTTAACCTTGGAATTGTACCACCTAGTTCTTTCAGTTGTGTGTCGTTAATGTTACAGTTGGATAAATCTAATACATCAAGGATTATATATGGTGTACAGCAAATACTTTTATTAAGATGTTCTAGTTTTTCATTAGTAATATGCTGTCTCTCCAGCTTTAGTTCACACCAGTATTTGTCTGAAGTAGACCCTAAAAATATATGAGCAAAACAACATTTAGTGAAAATTACATAACCGATATTCAAAATATATACAGCAAGTTGAATTCGTTTTAGTATAAAGAAAAGTCTGAAACTTGCTCCTAAAACTTGTTAGAAACTTTCTCTCTACTTCCGCGTTATTTTTTATGTTTTATATTACAAAAATTATTGATTGATTATTTGATTTTTCAAACAATCAGGTGCTTTTTCGCATCCATGCCACACACCAGTGTTCATACAAATTAAAGTCCTCGATAGCAGTACTGGAGTTGTATCTGGCAGTCTTCTTTTAATAAATAAGTTAGAAAGTCCAATTTAATCAGAGTTCGATAAAGTAATTTTAGCCCCAAAGTTAAACATTTCAATTATCATGTCAAAGAAAACCAACGGTATTGCTCTATTTGGAAATTGGCAGTGTAAAGGAAAATAAAAATTTGCTTATTTATAATGCTTTGGAGGCATTACGTCATGTGTGAAATAAGAAACCACCATGCAAATACTATCGTTTATAGCAGATTATCGGAATTGCCTAAGAATTCATGTGGAAATCATTCCATACCACAATAAGCATAATTTAAAGCGTGGCATTTTCGTAAGTCAAATAATTACCTAAAAATGTCAGATCGCCACCGTTAACAGGTCTTTCTTCTTTGTTTTGTTTCAACATATTAGAAACGTCGAAGTCTTGTTCTATTTCTATAGGATTTGCGTGCAGAACATCTGGAAGTTTTATTTCAATGTTTCTTATTCTTTTGAATATCATTGATAAGTTTCCATTGTTTTTTAATCTTACATCATCTATGCATTTCCTTAGATAGTGTAAGTCAGTTTGAGTTTTCATTATGTCTTTCTCATGCTCCTGGATATGAGATGATAGTATTGTTGTCTCTTTCATAAAGGATGAGTGCATTTGGTCTATGTTGGATTTATCTATAGACAATTTCTTGTTTAGTTCAGTTATGCGTAAGTCTTGAGTTTCTTCCAAGTCTTGTACCTTCTCATAGCACACCTCAAGCTGCGATTTAAAAAAAGCTTGTTGATAGATTATTGTTGTGCCAAGTACGCATGTCTTTAAATTCACAATTTTTGTAATATCAAACTTTAAACCTTGTAATGTATTAATTAATTTATTCCATTTGTTTTCAAAATCGACATTTGTTATTTGTTTTGCATTTATATGAGACAGGTCGTTACGAAAGTCTTTCAACAGGATAACAAAGGCCGCTGTACTTCTGTCATTAGCCTGTGTCTTTCTTATTTTCCAACCACCAACTGGTGGTTGCAGACTTGTGCATGTACGTATGATCTTATACATCAAAGATATATCAAATTCCATGTAGTTGGTTTCTTGGGAAGCAGGGTAAAGTAAATCCCATTCATATTGACGAAGATTCATCTTCTTAAATATTGGCTGTGATAACAGCAGTTTCTGGAACAATTTTCGTTTATTTTTTGGTAAGCCATAATTTATATCAAACATGATATCACGAAGTGCTTCGGTTCCAGCGTAATTTATGCATGTTAAGAGTCGAATATAGTTTTCATACTCTGTGATAATGTCATTCGTAGAATGATGCAGTGATTGTTGGCTAAAGTAAAAAATGTAGAATTGGTATTAACTTGGTATGAAAATAGTTCTACAATACAATATGTAGACTCTATTAATCCATGTTATTGCATCGCAAAATCCATAAGGTATACTAAGACTTAGCATTAACCCTATCTGATACAGGGAGGGGGGCTCTTTGGCCCTCGGCCATGTTCTCACTTTCGTAACTATCTTTGTTGGAATGCTACGGTTATGAAACTTCGGATACGCTCCTAATTATGACAAGATTTGAAAAAAATTCACAATTATAGGTAAAGGCAGTTTTGAGATAAGGCTTTTTTGTCTAAACTAGTTAGAAATTCATGTAGGAATCCTTTATAAAATCAATAAATAATATCTTTTGAACCAATATTCAAATTGACATTAAACTTTGAAGGAAGTTTATTCATAATAAATACTACGGGCAGACGTCATCAAATTTCAAAAATTCCGATTTCGTCATCACCGAAAAAGACTTTTGTCACTTTTGGGGCGTCATAGTGGCCCAGGAAATGATTTTGAAGAAAACAAAATCTGCAAACAGATTGAAAAAGGCTGTTTTCAATCAAAAGTTATAGCCTGCAACATACAACACACTAAAATTCAATAATTGTGAATAAAAATGCTGGCGTCAGAAAAAAAACACTTCGATATTTCCAATCTCCCTTGTTAGTTCTACATGTGTGCCAAATTTTATGCCGTCAACATGTTTCTTTCAGAATTTAAGTAAGTCAGTAGGGGGGGGGGGGGCAGATCGGATAGGTGTATTGTTTGTCAACTTGATTGTCCGATTTAAGTAACGTAATTTAGTATTTTAAAACTATATACGATACCAGGGCTTCTCTCGCGTCTGTCAAGAAAAAAATGAACAGCGGAGAAGCCCTGGGAACAAGGTTGATGGCCGGACCAGAATTTTCTCTTAGCGGAAAAATTCCACAAACGTTACCTGCATCTCAATCCATAACCTGATTGGCTGATACTTTCACGCTATTAGCATAAAGGTTCATTGCCTATAATACCTTATAATTTACCAATTATGCAACAAAACAACCTGGTGTACGGGGTTTCTCCACTGTTTTATGCTTCTTGCCTCACGCAGGAGAAGTCCTGGAAGTGCATAAAAAATGTACTGTTTTTGCACAATTAGTTATGTGCATAGTTTGCATAAATCATAGATTCACTTGCGACAGACGAAACACATCGTAATAAACATGGATTGTCAATAAACACGTCTGTTAGTATTTTTCCGTTTAAACTTCAAAATTTTGAATTTCGGGGGTATTTAATTTTGCGAATTCGAGCAAAATTTATATCTCGTTTTTTTTTTTAAATATTATAAAATCGCTATATTTGAGAAAATTACAGAGAATTTTTATTGTAATCTTCGTCAAAGAAATCGAATTAGCTTCGTTCAGTGTCATTCTCCTCTCTCAATTTACTTGAGTAGTTTTCAATACTGAAAAAGATTAATATAATTACACGAATGTAGAAAATTAAAGCATCTGTCTCAGTGAAAATCTGAAATTCGGCGCCTGTAAAAATTAGGGTATTTTTTAGCAGGATTTGCAATATTTAGTTTTCTTTAAATTTTTATTAGTTGGCCAGATTATTGTCTGCTCAGATACCATTGATTATTTTCAGGTATTTATACCAAAGTGCAAGGTTGAGATTTCAGTCATGTCATTCAAAACATACTTTCATGGGAAGTCGCGGAAAAAACTTGCGGCAATTAAACCTCGATTCCCGCCAAAGAAACTTTTGCGGTGATTATGGCACCGCGAAATTGTATTCCCGTAAAGTAATTCAAATAAGACAAAGCCTCCTATTTCGATTTAACTGATAATTGAGAATCGACAAAGCTTCATATGTATGAAGTGTTTAAGTTAGTTAATTCTCATATTTATAGAGGCAATAAAAATCTACCTTACAAGTCAGCTTCGTCAACAGTTATGAAAATCAACTGATCCAGATCGGAATAAAAATACTAACAGGAAGCAAAGACGCATGTGAGTCTATTTTTTTCTCTGGATCAGCGCAAGTGAAGTGCTAGTTACAACTTTTTTAAATTGGACATGTGTAGGTACTAAGGGGACTTACAGCTAGGGAGAAGTACTATACCAGAGGCGGATTTAGAACATGCTTTTACTTAGTCACATCAGTAAGTGGAGTACTCAAAGTCATTAATTTTAATTA
>JAUCNQ010020569.1:0-13666 GCA_032352715.1 Bougainvillia muscus | reverse complement strand
ATTAAAGTGAACTGCAATAATGATTATATGAGAGATTTAAGCATGACTATAGACAATAAGAATAGCTTGAGAATTACCATTTCTATCAAAATGCTCATGAATTTTAGACTTGAAAGAGTTTTCATTCCCCAGGGAGCGAATACAATGCGGCAACGCATTATATTCAAGAGCTCCATGGAAATAGAAACCAGATCGAGCAGTCACAGTCTTCACTTTTGGCAGTTTCACACTCAATTTATTATTTCTTGTTACTTTAAAGACCAAGTATCTTCTTAAACACTAATTCACAATAGAACATGCACGTTTCTTGACTTGGTTGACTAATGGCTCGTTTTCATGTTCACAATTGCACAATAAGTGTACACAGGCACAATGACAGATGTCAATAGTGTCATTGCTGTGTGTGTATTTAAATTTGGACGTAGTTTCGAAAGAAGAGCAAGTCAACTTGACATTTTCTTGTATTTACGTAGAAGTTTGGGTCAAGATCAATACCAAGATAAGTGTATGATTTTGTAAAATTAATTTCTATGTGGTGAACCGTTATCGTCAAATGTTCACAAGTTTTTAATTTTGGTGCTGTGCCAAATAACATTGATTCAGTTTTACCTTTTTTAAAGTTCACCGATAAATCATTTTCACGTAACCATTCGTATACCGATGTTATATTGTGTGTTAGATGTCGTGCAATTACAACAGGATCCGTTCCAGATGTACATATAACAGTATCATCGGCGTATTTGATGATGTGAGAGTAACGCAAGCAATTCGTGCATGTCATTGATATGTAATCTGAACAGAACGGGACCGAGAATAGACCCTTGTGGTATACTCCTCTTGTAATTGTAAATTCGTCTGATAAGTGACCGTCGTATAAAACTCTGTGGCGTCTACCAAACTGAAGTCCAAGAAAACGGCACCAGTTAGATTACCGCTGTTTATTTCTTTCCGAATGTCATCAATCAGCAATGTTGCAGCCAATTCAGTAGAACGTTTTGACCTGAACCCGAACTGGTATGCATTTATCAATTTGTTTCGTTCATGGTAGTCCATTAGTTGGGAGTGGACTACTCTTTCCAATAATTTTGACAGTGTGGGCAGTACTGATATCGGTCGTTAATTGTTGAAATCGGTTTGTGCTCCAGATTTATATATAGCTGTAATCTTGAATGTCTTCCAGGTACATGGTACAGATGCAATGGTAAGCGATAGATAAATGATGAAGGTTACAGGTTCGCAAATCGCCAGAGTCGCATGTTTTAGCAGATTTGGTGGTAATTCGTCCAATCCACATGATTTTTTACACTTAAGTTTACGAAGGTGTTTTATTACTTCGTTAGGGCTAATTTGTCGTAGATTGAATTTCTGGGTAGTTCAGAGCACTATTCTTTTCGGCATTTTCCAAACATGATTGGTGAACTTGTTCAAGTTTTTAAGCAGGGATGATGCAATTGAGGAGAAAAAGCCACCAAAACCATTTGAGATTTTTACAGGATCAAGTGTAAGATGGTTGTCTACGTTAAAACATTTTGATTATTGGCAGCTGGATTTGGTTGGGTAAATATTCTTATATTCACTAATATATATATTAGTGTCTGACAGAAGTTATCAGGATTGTGACAATTTTCAGTTAACAACTTTTTATTGAATTTCTCTTTTCGGATTTTATCAAATTGTTAACTTTGTTTCGTTGGTGTCGATAGTTTGCGCAATCTTCATCAAGTTTTGTCTTCCTATATTTCTTTAAAAGTTTGTCTCTTTGCAAATTCGTCTTAAGATGTATGGTGCGTGTTTGTTGAATGAAGATGTAGGTATGAAATTAAACGCACTGAGTGAATCATTAACATTGCTGGTAGTGTAAACATTTGACCAGTCAGTGTTGTTAAGATCTTCTTCAAGCTTTGTAGCATCATACTTTTTGTAGTTTCTGACGTGAATCGTTTTCGGGAATACTTTGGGATGGTTGATTTTTCTTACGAAGCCTATCAGTTCATGGTCACTAAAGCTCTTTGAGAAAACTTTTGTTTCAATTATATTTAAAGGCTCGTTGGTAAATAGTAAATCAATAATTGATTCAACATCCTTTGAAATTATTGTCGGTGAAGTAATTAATTGCTTTAAAGCATACAGGGAGAATATGGATTTAAGATTTTTGTCGTCTGTTGCTTTACCATAGTTACAGTTAAAATCGTCTGCAAGTATTTTTTCTTTGTCCTCGGTAATTGCAGTTGATAATATTTCGTCGAATAACTCATTGAAAGCTTTTGGTAAATATTTAAGCTTACACTTTAAACCTCTTGGTCATTATGATCACTCCATGCTACAAATTAGTTAGCTAGATAAAACAAACTGCAAGTGCTAAATATTGAATAAATGGGTGGTGGTGTGAGGGGCATTAACATTCACATTAGGTATGTGTATTGAAATATTAATGTATTCCACTAAAAAACGGAAAGAAGATAATAATCCAAGAAGTAAGTAGTCTGAAGATACTGAAATGCTCAAAATGACAGAAATACCTTTTTGGTCCTAGAGAAATGCTCAGTCCTTGCTACGCTTTATTTGCACTACCTTCAAGCAGGTATTCAACAACTGAATACGTATGCACCGCTACCGATTACTTACTTGCGCAGATTTCACACGATAATAAAATTGAGGAAAGGTCTGGTAAACCGTACGGCCACGTCATTATCTAACATAATATAGGCTTCATTATGGTTAACTATAACTAGATTCAAAACGGAGGCTTAATTCATATTATGATATATGTATTAATTACAATGGTCTGGAGAAAAGGTACACGATAACTAGCAAGTGGGTGCAACTGGAACAAAAGGACAGTGTTTGCATCATCATTATGTGCATTTTATTCTATTTTATTTTCTCTTAAAAACTTTATATTAAACCCTTTCCAAGCTCTCATTGTTCATCACAGTTGCAATGAGTGGAAAAAAATATAATTTGGTTGAAGCCTAGTCATTTACAGGGTGTCTGCCGGATCAGGGAAATCAGGGAAAAAAAATTTGAGGAAAAAAGGCAGGGAAATATCATGGAAATTTTGTGAATATCATGGAAAGTCAGGGAAATTAGAAGGTTAACTCTTTAAGACAAAGTTTTTTGCTGTAGATTAGGCATGCATGGTCTTGAATTAAATCCAATAAAATCTAATTGATCACGTATATTGACCATATTGAGCATTGCCGATTCATGGGCGGCGGAAGGGGGAGCGGCAGGAATTGCTGGTTTAACTCTTTGCTAAGTAGACTTCAGACTTTAAAGTATCTATCCGCTTTTTAGTAGTGGCAAGTTTGACTGCAAGAAAGACACTTGCCACCTGCCAATTCTAATGGTTGCTATCCTATTCTATTTAGAAAGATGGTCCTGCAAATCACTTATTGTTAGATGATATATATTTTGGTTATAATGATGAGCGGAATTTATGTTATTATTTTGCTTACATCCGTGAATGGTGAGTCAAGTGGGAAATATCAATATTTTTCAAGTTGTTAACCACCCATAATTTTTAGTAGATTACATTATCCTTATACCTTTATACTTTAAAGTGATATATAACCCTAATCGTATTCTTTTTTTATTTGTGTTTTTTCAATTATCATGTACTGTTATTGCATATCGTACTTTCATAACATAAGTGTACTTGCTGATTTGTTGTCCTTAAACTGCAAAGTGTTGAAACACAAATTCCATTACTAATTAACATAGTCACGCTACTTTCTTTCCTGTCTAGGAATCTATTGGTTTCAATGGCTAGTAATGCATTAGAAGCGGCACCAATTGGAAAAATTGATAATCAAGTACTTACATTATTCATCAATTTTACTGGGAGTAGGTTGTGTTATCAATTCAGATTCACAAGCAAATTAAGCTCGTCAGTTTGCTGTGTTATTAATAACTTCTACATTTTCAAGGGCTGAATATGTTGAACTTAAGGTTTCTCTGTTATATGCAAATGCCGCCCATTAGCATGGAAATGCTGAACACAAATCACCATGTATCATTAAACGTAGGTGTCCGCTTATAAGTTAGGTTGTCCACACATGCTTCACGAGATAGAAATAATGAAAGCTAGTACTGTTTGTTTCTGTTGAAGTTTTTTTGTTTTTCTTATGTTTAGTGGCAGAGATGGGCTTTACAGGATACTTGTCGTGCAGAAGTTCCTCTTACAAAAGATAACGAGGAAGCCTTTCCTATTGGAATTGGATTATGCTTCAACTCAGATTTAGATATAAAACAAGGTATGATATTTATCATATTTTAAGCTATCTTTCCACTAGAGTATATATTTCGTGGCGTAGGTATAGATTGAGTCGGAACAATAATAAATTTGTCACTTATTTGTCTGTCTCCTATTTTTGAAACCGACCAACTTTTTAGAAATCAAAACGTTTTCTTTTTCATTGCTTGTGACTTATTTTTGCTGACCTTGTAATAAAAAGTTTGAGATCAAAGAAATGCCGATGTAACTAACAATGAGGTACATGCGTCCTTTCTAATTTAACAGAAGAATTCGTGAATTCTGAGTGACATAGATGAAAGTAGGGAAAAGAGGTAAACGAATTTTGCCAAGTGGAAATATAGCTTTACTCCAGTCTGCAAAATACAGATGTGAAATCTGAAATGCAAAGTTCTGCACTTTAGTAGTCACACTCGTACGAAATGCAAATTTTGGCACTTCAGTACTCGCACTCGAAAAGGCACTTTAATGTCACTAGATGTTACTTTCCAGTTTCGAATTTACTGGAAATTTAAATAGAATTGTCAGTTTTTCCTCGGTCAGAACTAAACCTAAAAGTAAGTCGTACATTATTTGTTTTTGGGACGGTAGTACAATTAATCTTTAAACGTTGTATATTAATACGTTGTGTATTGTCACCACGAGGTTAAATTATAAATCTTACGAAATATTAAAATTAAAATGAATAAAGGAATATCGATACATTTCTTTTTTAAGACATCACACTACAATAGCTCTGCATTTAGGCATGCTTAATTACTGTACATCCTAAGTATTTACGTACTTGAGGTTGAGATTGGTTGCTTAAAGTCTTATTATCAGTTACAATCTTATTTACAGGTCACCATTTAGATGTTCTTGTTTAAAACATCACTCCTCCCATGTTAAGTAGTATTTCTATCAGGAAAACTGGGTACCAATCATATCATATTTATTTTAGATGATCATGAATTACCACCGGCTCCTGTGTATGTTATGTTGTCAACTGATGGTAGTTTATGTGCATATCAAATGATCAACCAGTTTCCTGGCGTAAACCATGAAGTTCTAAAGAAACCGCTTCCAGTTCCATCTGGTCAAGTAAGACGTGGGTGTAGCTATTTACCAAAAGAAACTGCTGCTGGTCGATCAAATATTTCAAATTTTCCATCATCCGGTTTAGGGCAAAAAAAACTTTTTACAGACTCAAAAGAACTTCTTGATTCTTCCCAAGTTTCAAGAATTGATTCAACCCAGACACCAAGGTTATCATTTGGAAACAACTTGCAATTATCTAAAGTATCAATTAATGAAGATACTAGGCCGACTGTTAAGTTTCGTGCCACACAGTCAATTGTCAGTTCTTCTGTTGTCTCGGCTATGCCTGGGTTATTAGGATTTTCTGCTACACAATCAAGTACTGGTGTTACATTTGACACATCGGAAACTGCAAGACCAGTATTAACACAATCATTGTTACCTACTGTTTCATCGTTGCAAAGTGTTAACTCATCTCAGTACCCAACTGCTGAACCCGCATTCTCATTCGAAAGAAAATCTCAATCTATGGCAAGCTCATTTCATAATGGTCAATACACTCAAACCGGTTTATCTTTTAATTTTGAAATACCAGCTGTTACCACAAAATCAAGTGCATCTGAGAAATTGGTATATACTGCTGTTTCCACCAAAGAAGGCAAAGTTTCTGGTTTGAATTTTGACAGTCCTGTGCTCCAATCAACCACAAGTACAACCAGTCCATTATTTAACACAACAAATCTTGGTTCTGAGAATTCTTCCTTACCATCATACCAAGCTCTCAGCTTTAAAGCAAAAAGTATCGATTCTCAGTTGAATTCCACACGGCCAGAATTAGATCCTGCTTCTAACAGTGTTCCTCTTAAATCTCTGCATCAACGGGAGAAATCAGTGATGGATACTAGCAGGACTATGACAACATATAATACTGTAGATTTCAAGAAGAAAGAGTTAGTAAAAAAGAGATCTGCCAACACCAAACAGACTCCCCAAGATAAAAGTGACACTAATCCTGAAATATTACAGCAAACAGTCAACTATGAAGCTGCATTGCAACGCAACGTAGCAGAAGAGCTAAAAAGTTTTGAGGGGGAAATGGATTCTTTTTTAATGTCCTTTATTAAGCCTCCTACTCATACTGTCATTGGTACTCATCAAGAATTGATGATTATGAAGGAAAAGCTTTATCAACTAGATGAACTTGTGAAGCAATATGGACATGTGGCTGATGAGAATAGAGAAGAATGCACCATCTTAAGGGATAAAGTTTTGCACTCATTTGAAATGGTGGATGAAGCTATGTTGCGCAAGGAAAAAATGGCAGACAAACGATACTCAGGCATCTTTTTGTCAAGGTCTTTAGATCCAATTTCTTGCAGACAAAGAAAAGAAATTCACAATGGGATTGGCTGTTTAGATAACGTTCTGGCAGATGTTAATAGTCTGCTTGATGCATTGTGGGACGAAAAACATACGAGTAAAAGAAGGTCACAGGCACAAAACATGAATCAAAGTCAGCAAGTTTATAGAACTGTCGACTCTATCGAGCAAATAACATTAAATCTCAGTGAGCGTATAAAACAACTCAAGTTGCGATCTCAAGAATGCCATTTGTTATCAATGAACGTTTCACTACAACCACCCACTGTTATAGGTAATCGCAGAATGTTGGAGACATCACAAAAAATTAAAAAAAACATCAATACTTCTGCCAAAGGCACAATACATTTGCGAAATTCTATCTTGAAATCATTCTTAAATGGTCGGGGAAAGACACCTATTCGTAAATGCAAGCAGTATGGCTCAATTGCACGGAGACAAAATCAAATTTCCTATGTAGAAACACCCTTGCAGCCATCTCTTCCCCCGAACGCTTCATCAACACCTTTTAGCAATGCTTTAAAGCTAAACAAATTTTCATTTTCACCAATGCAACCGCTTGGAGAAGAGGAGATAATACCCACAATTTCATCAACTTTAACCAAGTTGACAGCTTCACTAACTCCAAGCGTACTCAGAAAAGTCCCTACTATTCAAGACACATCTAAAGCTCCTGATAACACTATAAATATACCCGATACCTCTATTAGTCAATTTGAACACTATTCAACCGGTTTTGAAGAATCCTCGAAATTCAATTCACCGTTTCCTACTACTATTATCCCCAAGGATGGTCAAAGGCAAGACTCAATTAACAAGAATTTATTTGGGTTAATTCACCCACCTACCCAATATCCTTCAAGTACAAAAATATCACACGCTGATGAAGAAAAGAGCAACATTGTCTTGAATAATGATGGTTTAGCTTGCGGTAACCCCGGTATCAACTTTTCAAAAGGCGAATTCGTCAAACTACAAGAACAGACCTCAATCCTTGAACGTCCATGTTCTTTTCAAGCATCTGTAAAATCGATTGGTGCTTCGGAAGGTGCTAACTTTTGGGGTCAACCCTTGTTAGCTAGTGGAATAACAACTGAGAGTGTATCAAGAGTAGCAAGTTATGATAGTGCAGCAAGGGTCTTGTATACTACTTCAGCCAGCAATATATTTGAAAAACGTTCAGGTCCGACTACTTCTTTTACTCCTGTTGGACTAGCTTCAGATCATTCTGTATTGCCTGTATCTCTGTCAACAGCCAAAGGTATTTGCACAAGAAGCAATGTATTAAACAATTCTGCAATATCTGGCACAACAAACTCTGTTGGATCTAAAGACTCAGCTGGAAATATAAGCGCATTAATGTTGAATCCCTTGTTTCACCAGGACGGTATATTTGGATCCTCTGTTGCTGCCACCTCAATATCCACGAGTGAAAAATCGCATTTGTCATCTGCGAATACTCCAATCTCTTTAAAAAGCACATCCTTATCTAGAGGAGGTCTGTTTGCTTCGGATGGAAAGTCGCCTGGAATGATTGCATCAACAAAGCCTCCATCTTATGAAAACCTGTTCACTTCCTCTTCAGCTCGTACAACCAGAACCACTAATTTATTAACCACTGCAGCACCAGCATTACTTAGTGCAACATCTAGCAGTTTACCATTGGAATCTGGTTGCCCCTTTGGTGCACCACTTATTAGCTCTTCGAAATCATCAGGAGATTTATTTGGTTTGTCGAAGGTCAACACTATTGCAAAAGTCAACGAGGCAATTGATACTTCAACTCCTTCAGGGTTATTTAATTTCTCAACGAACAACACAAATGCAAGCTCTGCAGGATTATTTCATGCATCAACTTCGACAGCATCTGGAAAGTTATTTGACTCCTCTACATTAAGTGAGCGAGTTGTTGCTGCTGGCATGTTTACTAACACTCCACCTGTATCATCATCTAAAGGTCTATTTGGTTCAACACTTCCTTCAGAAGAACGTTTGCTTGACTCTGTTAAATCAACTACATCTTCATCTGGAGTAAATCTTAGTTCTTCTGTGTCAGCTTCGACAGATACTCCTTTCAGTTCATCTATAGCATCACATATGAGCACCTCTCGGTTTTTTGGGTCTACTGGTACTATAAGTGCGGGAGGTTTGTTTGGTTCTTTACCTGTTGCATCACCTTCTGCTGACATTGGATTGCGATCGTCCAAATCTTTGTTTGGAAACACGCTATCAGCCAATACAGATTTGATTGGAAGTACCACAGCTCCAGTGCCTGGAACACCATCATTTTCTGGTTATCAGAGTACAGCTTCGGCGTTGAGCTCTCATAGCAAATCTTCTGGTAAGAATGTATTTCATGATGTTTTTCTTATTTGTTAGGCACTATCCTGGAAAATTGATATTGAAAATTCTCTTACTTTCAACTCACATGGTAGTTTTCATTATTATTGTTTTTTAAGTGACCCCCTGTGGAAACATTCCTCTATAATATTTTAAATTTTACTTAAACATTATTCTTCATAATTAGAGATTCTGTTGGTATCCTTTTTCTTTTTTTTTAACTTCTTCACCTCTCCCAAGGTTATCACTACTTCTCCTCTGCGACACCACTAGCCACTACTAGGGGAGAAGTTACATCAAATCCTCTGAAGTTGATAATCTGTCTCTGAGCTTTTAATAACCCTCTGCCAATCCTATCTATGACTCCGCTACTTCATCCATGCTGTACTGTATATTCTATTTATGGACTTATACTTGATATTACCTTCTATCCAATCAGAATGTGGTAAAGCTTCAACTACTTATATCACAATCTAAGACTTTCAGAACGAATCCACGAAGTAAATTTAAAAAGTAAACCTCTATATAATGATAGACTAGTATAAGTTTTCTCAAAATCTTCAGTATAAATAACACATACCAAATCTAAAAGGAGGTAAATTAATCTACGAAAACTTATCTGTAAAATTCATATACTAATTATAGAAAAACAACAACAGGAAGAATAGATATTTACAGCTTAGCTAGCTAGCAATTTCTCCAATTTAGCCATTTGAACTTGCAGTTTCTGCAAGTTAATCTTGCAGTTTCTAACCTGCAGAAATATCGTTCGTACCTTGCAGTTTCTGCAATTTAGTGTTCTCATCTTGCAGTTTTGCAAGTTAGTGTTCCTATCTTGCATGATAAAGCTTTGCTCTAAGTAATATTCCGCAAGGTAAAGTTTTTTTCTGTACTGTAAAGTAAAAACTTGTCATGTACTCAGGGAGCTATGGGCACCTTACCTTACCTATCGTGGGGGGAGGGGGGTTTGTCATTCAGTTTCACATTTTTCACAACATTAGGGTGAACGCCTAGTTGACCACGTTTGTAGAACACTTGCTTTATCCAGAAATCAAGTTTCTTGCGCTTTTCTGCTCTGTTATCATATAACATATAAGATTCGTTTGAACGTGTAAAATCACCAAACGAGTTTGCTCATCCGTGAAACACCTGTCAAACATGTTTTATAAAACATGTTGTATACAACAAATTTGAAGGTGTAAAGCCGGTATGTGCTTTTTCGAAAAACATTTGAATTGCAATAAAAACTTATACAAGTCTATCATCATATATACTTCTTCTTTTCTTTTTATTTCATTGGTCAATTCGCTCTGATAGTCTTAGATTGTGGTAAAAGTAGTTGAAGACTATGCTATTTTATTGGATAGAAACACATTATCAAGTATATGTCCAGAAACAGAATATATATGGTCCAGAATTAAAAAAATAATATGTTTTCTATGTATGTTTTAAACAACCTTTATTAATTTTGAGTGTAAGATGTGCACACACGTTAACCTTCTCTTCAGTTAATGAAGATAGTAACAAGGAACTTGATATGTAGTCTATATCTTATATATTATCTATTTTCACTTTTAGTTTCGCAAAGCTCTAAATTATGAATACAATTTCAAATCCATTGCATCGGGACTTGGTTTTTATAGGCCCCTCTCGTATTAATGCCCCTTCTGATTGAACTCGCAGGGTAATAATCAATTTTTCAAATAAACGCCCAGCAAGTTCTAATCGTTGTAAAACATTCTGCGTAATGATAACTTCCCCTTTACTGAGCTGACGTCTACATGTATGAGGCTGTAAAACTTTCAACTAAAAAAGTGTGAAGTCTAAATAAATCCATGATGACGATATTATTTGATAAAATTAACTTTTAAAGCAATTGAAATGCATTATGACACGTATTTCGCTTCGTTTTATATGTTGGGTACAATGACGTCATTTCGACGTCAAAATCATGGGAATCTGTGGTGAAATGATAGTATAGGGTTTTATATGTTTGAACTTTTTTTCTTCCAAGGGCGTAGAAAATTAATTATCGCCGGTACTAATTTTTGCGAGTGTAATCACTATTCGCGAAATTAGTTGTGAAAAGTCCTATAAGAGCTAATTCTCGAAAATAAATACTCACAAAAAATCCAAATATGCCGCTTTGCGAAATTCACTCACACACTCACCCACTCGCTCACTCACCCAAGAGTGCTTGTGAATAAATAATTGAAGTTTTGGTGGATTCCGGGTGGAAAGAGGAGTAGTGCAAGAGTACTATGTTCGGTCTCTATCGATGTGGATTGTGGTGTCCAGAAAGTCCACTTTTTCCATTCATAATGGAAAAATAAATTTGATTTTGGGATGAAGGTTATTTATTTTGTCGAAGAGTGCTGTAAGCTCCTCCTCAGTGCCCAGAAAGATGAGAAATATGTCATCTATGAACCTTGTCTAGAATAGAATAGCTTCACTCAGGGAAGGATTTTGTGGTTATTAAAATCACCAATATATACACAGGAGTATGGAGGAGCACATTTGGATACCATGGCTGTTCCAGGTATTTGTCGGTAAAACTCACCTAGGAACTCAAATCAATCTTTCTTGAGAATGAAATTCATAAATGTCCAGACGGTCTGCAAAGGGCCAACCTGGAGGTTGGATGTGAGGATTGTTATTTATTACTTTTAGCAGAATGTTGATACCTTCCTGGTGTGGTATGTTGGTATAGAGAGAGCATACACCAGCAGTGACCAGAATAGCATTATCAGGAAGTGTGCCTAGCTTAAGGACCAGTTGTAAATAATCCTTAGAATCTCTGATATGTGAGGGTAGCGATTCATAAGGGGTTGACATAGGTAGACAAAAATTGCGGAGATGTTCTTGGTTGCATACTGACTTAACAGAGTAATCACCTGAAACGACCTGAAACGACTTGAAACGACCTGAAACGATCAAGAAACGACCTGCAACCATCAAGAAACTCGCCATTATTTTTTTTTTTTCACGTGAGCCGATGCAACTAACTCCACAGGAATCTCCAACATTTTTTTATTTATTTGTTCTTACATATTTGATTACCTGAAGTGGTTTAATTTTCACGAGCGCCGAATTTCGGGTTTTTCGCGCGGATTTAATTTTGTGGATGTCCAAAGTTTGTGTTATTCGTACAGATTTAACTTCCGGGGAAGACAAAATTTACACAATTTAGTGGATATGCCACCTTCTTTTAACATATATGTGCTGAAAAAGTACAAAAATTTAGTTTAAGCTTCAAAAAGGAAGAAATTAAAAAAAAAAAAATTTGCGGTCGTTGATTTTTGAGTTTTTCCTGTGGATTAATTTTCCTGGTTGAAGATATTTTTGATATTTCACGCTGATTTAATTTCGCGAAAAATGCCTAAATCTGCGAAAACCGCGGAAATTAATCCTCGCGAAAATTAATCCACTTAAGGTACTTTAAGGTAATATATTTTCGCAGGAAGCTATTTCGCATCTAATCCATTATCCAGCGACACTTTTCAGCATCGAAAATACGCTGTAGAATACGGGTGTGCGAGGTATGCAAGGAGGTGTTAAAAAGTCTGCAAGTATTTTGCTTATACAGCCTCTTTGGTAAACGTATTCTATATATTCTGTACTGTTTTTACCTATATCTTCGGTGGGATCTGATGCAAGTTTTTCATAGTAGGCGGTGTCATCTAAAAGCTCCTTAGCTTTCTTGACATACTCAACCTTGTCCATTATTACTATGCTCCCACCTGTATTTGCAGGCTTTATTCCCACCTGTATCCGCAGGTTTTATAATAATAGATTTGTTTTTATGTAGGTTAGTGAGGTTGATGTTTTTCTCCGATATTAAGGGCTCTGAAATTTTGGAGAAATACTGGGTGAGCTTTGTGTTTTTTGGAGTTTGGGGGTATCCATTGTGAAAGTTTCCAGAGTCTGGGTGGTGGGGAGGGGTCATGGTGGAAAGGAAGCTGTATGTTCATTTGGCAAGTGAAATTATGTAGAACTACCTGTGTGTTGATTGAGCAAGAGCGGGTGGTTGGGACAAATTTGAGACCCTTTTGTAGGGTACAAGAAAATAGAAGACAAGGGCAACCAAAGTTACTGCAAAGGAGAGCAAGTTGTAACTGTTATATTTATCTCAGTGTATTGCTTTATTCACTTGATAAACGAAAATTACACTTTATACCATACTTATAACTAAATAGGAGCTTTAAGTATAGTATGAAAGTTACTCGAAAATTAACAAAAACTTACCAACATTTAAGGCACCTGAGAAGGAGAGCTATTTATGGGAGCTGGAAACCATCTAACTAATTACCCCTGTTTTAGTATATCACAGTGTAGAAATGAGAGATTTCTATAATAAAAAAATTGAAATTACACTTATCTCTTATTTCCACACTTCTGTATGAGTTTTTGGTCATTTTAGGTACCTTTGAAGGAGAGCCAATTAAGAGGATTGGTGACTGATTTGACTTTGTTAACATTTATTTTCTTAATCTCCATAAAATTATCTTTAATTTGATATGTAATATAGCTTGTGAATGTCTGTGGAGGAGAGTAACTCTGAAAAAGCATTTGATCCACACTTCTGTATGAGGTTTTGGTGAGTGAGTGAGGTTTATGTTTAACGTGGTTAACCTCCGAAAGTTCGAGATACTTATTTCCAGGAGGGACCACGGC
>JAUCNQ010020458.1:0-10123 GCA_032352715.1 Bougainvillia muscus | reverse complement strand
AAAAAGGAGCAAAACTAGGTCTGCCGTATTCGATAGTTTGCAAACTATCGAATCTGCCACTGCTGATTAAAACGCCTAAAAATGTCTTTAACAATGGCGTTACTAAGTACAATGAAACTTCGTCGCACACATGGGTTTTAATCTAAAAGAGCATCAAGATTGGCTCAAGCAGTACAAAACTCTGTGGAAAAAGGTAGAAGAGCAGATGTTTGTCAGTCTCACAAAGGACCCTGTGAACAAAGAGCAAACTTGGAGCAAGTTTAGCAGCTCTTGAGTGGATAAACAGTCCTTAAATACCGTAAAAACCAGCATTCCATAGGCGTACAGACAGATGGGATGGAGTGCCGGGATTGTGCGTTGGCGCCGTTGGTCTTGCAGTTAGAAAAGCAGCTCCCACCGAAGATCGTAATCGATTACGGAGTTGAGATCGATGGGGCAACAGGTCAGGTATTAGGGTACGAACTGAGCTACGAACGCTATTGAAGCACACAAGATTTATGACACCCAGCGCGTTACAAATCATTCATATGGAGGTGGATCGTCTAGGTACCGCTTGCAGAAGGCACAGATGTTAGCTTTTTTGCGATCTTTTCGCGCTCTTCTTTATGGGTCTTTTCAACGAGAGCTGTTCGCTCTTTCATCCAAAGAGGTTACCTCTGTTTTGGTGGCTTGCCTGATCTTTTGCTTCTCAACGAGGTACCGCTGCTTATCATGCATACCGGCGACAAACTCCGCATCATCGATATAGTTGTATGTGATGGCGCTAGAGATCTTGTTGTACACCTTGTTGAGCGAAGACTCACCAAAAAACCTGATCCTCTCATGTTTGTTGACCTTGAGGTCTAATTTTTTCGAAACGTTTCGAAAACCTACCTGGATCAACCCAGTGCCAATGGCAACACCTTCAAGTGCAATAGCGATAGGAGCACCGAAGTCAGTGGCTATCGCTGCTACCTCACCGGTCGAGGTGATGAGGATGCTCATGATCAGGCCGTTGTCGACGTAGTGAGCTGTTGTTCTCCAAAACCGAAATTTTTTGTAGAGCCTCTCGCGTTCCAGGATTCTTTTGCAATTGATACACGTGAGACTCGTTAGTAGGCTTTCGAGCCGATGGTAATGGGGGGAGAGTATATCCCGCTAATTCTATCTCTTGCATCATACGCGCTGATTTTACCCGTAGCAATGTCTTGAAGTGCCATTTATTTAGTAGTGAGTTCAAGGTGTGTTAGAGATGACGAGACGTCTTTACCGTTGGCATCAAAGAGTTTGAAAAGCATGGTATCAGTTGAATTGGCGATCTTAAAATATTGAGGGTATTCATAGCGCTGGAACACGATATCACCGTAGTTATTCCCGAGATGGAAATATGGTCTTGAAAGTTGCGGCGTCTTGGACACGAAGATATCTATCTTCTGCTGTTTTTATTATGCTTTTTCTAGTCGATTTCAATTAGCTATTACTAGCTATACATGGGTTCTATGGGTATCACACGGTAGGTGTAATCAAAGACAATTAGCGTGGGATATCTGTAGAATTCATGATATTTTAATCTTTGTATTACTTTATCGACTCAAAATAAATTGGAAATAGAAATAGAAATAAAAATAGAAAATGTATCTAGTTGTTGACATTCCAGCTTAACGTGGTTAAGTGTGTTCAACCGGTGTTGACTGCCATAGTACTCTACACGTCCTGCATGGTCTAGTTTAGGTAGCCCCAAAAGCTTGGGCAGCTCACCACTGAGTAACTATTTTCAACGGTGATCTTTACACTACCGTTTTCCGTGAGTTCGAAAAAAAACGCCCTCCATGAATACGCATTAGAGTAGTCGATGAACCGCTTTAGGTGATAGTTGCCTGGATGGTCAGAAATGCTCTTGGCGTCAAAGTCGGTATCTTTAGATCCTTTGTAGTCAAAGATCTCGTTTTCTTTTGTAAGGTTGTAGCAATTTGGTTGCACTCCCAGGGATTTTATGGCGACCATTGAACCTGATTTGAGGTGTTTGTTAAAGGTCACCGGCTTTGTAATGTCGTCGATATACAAGGTATCCATTTATTTTGGGAAAATAAACGATGAGTATATATCAATACAATCCGGATGCTGCAAAGTATGCAGGCAACCGTGGGAGATGGAATCCAGTGGTAAAGGATCTGTTCAAGCATCGCATCTATATAGACTTGAAAAGCACCGTAACACTGCTCTTTCCCAACGTCTTCGTGAGCTACTCGATGTCTCGGGTAAGTTCAAAATCCCCGAGTGAAAAACGGTGGGAGTGTGATCACTATATGCGGTTTTGGCAGTGTCAGCTCAGTTTTGCGGTACAATGTGCAACAACAGCCCTTGGGATATCAAGCCAGCGTTTGGCTCCCGATGCAGCCGCTCCACCAATCATTCGCTCTATCCTTAGGTTCCACGCATACTACCAGGTGAGGAGGATCCTCTTCAGAATGAAGGTTTCACTCCCCTATGAAGACGGTTTTAACCGCTATGATATCGAGTACGACAAGGGTGCCTTTTCGCAAATCTGTACGGTGCAGATCCTTGCATTGTAGGATGTGTGTGTATGTAGTTGAGTAAAGTAAAAACACATTCATAGACTAAATCATATTTTTTCTCATGACGACGTTTCGCTGGTTAAGCTTCCAGCATCTTCAGGTCTGTAAGTAAAATTATCAGACGCCCAACTTTATAATTTACAAAAGCTACGTTTTTTAACGATTGACCAATCAGAATGAGTCGTGCAGATCCTAGTGCGTTGTACAAGTTTGAGTCAGATTCCATGGACCGTCCCAAGATAAGATAAGAGACCAGAAGCCCTGCAAGACGACATTACCAAGTTTCAGCGACTTTTAATGTACGCTAATACACCGGCAAACCTCGTTGTTATTGCCAGGTGCTATATGATCGCCAGCGATATGAACCTACGCATCGGAAAGCTGGAGGGACTACAACAATAATATCCTGATCGCTACCGAAACTGCAAACGTTGGCGAGGTGTCGAAGCTTAACCAACAGGTGGTGCTTCACCAACAGACCGTGCCTCAAAAACCTGCACATGAAGGCCCATTTGATGGAAAGCGAGAGCCTCAGCGAGTACCGGTATTACCTCAAGGTCCAGACTCATTCGCTAAAGAAAGAGAGCTCGAGCAAGTACCATCAGTTACCGTGGGACATCATGAAGAGGAAAAACAGTCGCTCCTGGCCGTAGGTATCCCGATAATCTTGTTTGGTTTTTACCTTTTTAAGTAACCAAGATCCGATGAGATCCACAACAAACACGAGCAAGAGTCAGTCATGTTCTGCCACAAACAGGGTGGTCTTTTTCAAGACATTTAGCAGCTAGCTTACTGCACTTCCGATGACACCTGGTAACGCAGCGCCCAGTTTCGTAGCCAGTTTGCCGAGTAGTCTAGCCAGTGCATTGAGCTGCTTTTGAACTCACTCTTTTGCGTCGTGTACAGATGGTTTACTAGGTACGGCCCCTGTACAGTCCCAGTATCTCTCACATCGGTAGCAGCCCTTCCAGACTTGAATCGACACTCGCACGCCTAATTTCGCTGTCAACATCTCATACCCTTCGACTCAAGTCATCGGGTGATATCGACTCCATTTCCAAATCAGTAGGGATAGCCTGATTGAGCTTTTTTGCGGCAGAGTTTTGCTTTTTAAATTTTTCCGGTGTCTCCTCTAGACCCAGGTACCTGATCGCAGTTTTTCTACTACCCAGTTTAAATTTAATCGAGTTGGGTGCAAGCCATGCTAAGATACGGGGTCTCTCGCTGCTTAAGTCACAGTTTTCACCACTCTTGTTAAACTGTAAGACTACACCTTTTTCGGTATGTTCTGAGCGAAAGCGATCAAGGTTAGCTAAATTGGGATCGCTTTCGACTCCCAAATACCTATACAGATCGCTAATGTTTTCCCTCTTAAGCTCCAGCTTCACCTGTTGAAGGTCGAATGTCGTAGGTATTTGCGCTGCGGGCATTGAAAATGTTGTTTCTTCTTCGTGAAGAAGCGGTGGTGTAATGTTTGTGGCGGCTGTGCGGAAATCCGAAAGCGCTTTGGGTTCAAAGCACCCAAGAAACACGTAAATGTATCCCATACACCCAGTACGATCGATCAGGGTCAAGATCCCGAAGTCAACATCCCAAACTTAGGCAGCAGTGATGTGATAATCCCGGGTTCACTAAAGCTTACCTTTGACTTGGATTTGACGTCCTCTCAAAATACGCGACATACGGTAAACAACGTCGATTAGCTACGGGGGAAACAAGATTCAAAGTATGCAAGACTTCGATGTCTGGCGACGTACGGTGACCTCTGGCTGCCTGATAAAGAGTGTGCAGCTCTCATTGAAAACGGAATCGACGATAGCAAAAAAGTAAGAGTTGGAGCAGATTGACCCGAGGACCCTGCAAATGGTCAAGAAAAGACTATTGCAAAGGTGTACGGCGATGATCGTCTGAGCTTCGTCCTACATATTGCACCATACTCCAGCGTAGTCAAAGATGCTGGTACAGTATCAGGTACTGTTAAAGTGGTCGATGGAACATACAAAATTACCAATATCGCTCTCGAATTTGACTAGGTAGAAGACAGCAGCCTTGCAAGGCGTGTTCAAGGCGAGTTATCTGACATGGCTCTTCCCTATAACAGAGTGCTTCGAAACCGTGCCATTCCCTTGAAAAATCCGATACCATGTGGAACATTCAAGTCAAAGTACTAAGCGAGGCTCTAAGGGGTTTAGCCATACTCTTTGTTGACCCTGTAAAGCGAAAAGCTTACTATGCTGACCCAGAAGACTTTTACAACCCTCTGGCATCAAAGGTAAACATCAAAGTTGAATGTGAGCCCAACCAGTTGTACACCCACGGGATGCTGCTAAAAGACATGTACAACGAGGCTGGGGGTATTTTCAAAATGACGAAGACACAGGGATGACCTTGGGTAAATGTTTTACCGCTGGCTACTGCCTCTTTGTTGACTTCTGCCTCTTTGTTGACATCAGGTCTGTACCAGAAAACTTTCTTCACGGTAGTGAGAGACGTCTGAAAAATGGCAGTGACGGTCACGCTGCAGATTGGAAAAAAGACCGATAACACAGGAAAAATTAAGTGTTACGTTTTACGTCCTCCAAGTCGGGCAGGTCAATATTCAAAATGGGGGATTTCACAGCGTTGGATACTAAGGTAAAACAATGATCGATGCTGTAAAAGCGCCGTGCACTGCAATTTTTACAGGTCTGACCGGTTGTGGAAAAACACAACGTGTCTTTGAGCTGCTGCAAAACGAGTATACTAGCCATTTTGAAAACATCGTAATTTTATGCCCAACGCTACGCTGGAATAAGACGTACCTACATTGTAAACCTCTGTTGATCGACGACAGTGTATTTATTCGGGAGCTCGGAGATTGGCTTTGTCAGTGGATCGAGCGATTTTCGAAGCAATTTGCAATGAAAGAAAGCTTGTTCATCGTTGATGAAATGATCGCTGACGGCACACTTGATAAGCGCCGCCAACCGTTGTTGGAGCTGGCAGTGTCCGGTCGACATCGTAAGCACTCGCTGTGGCTGATAACTCAATCTAATACGGCCTTGCCTAAAAACCTCCGCAGGCAGTGTAAGATGTTTTTATGTGATATCCAAAGGAACGCAATGATATAAAGACCATCGATGAAGAGACAAACCTAATTGACGATTGGGAGCCTATCCAGCAGCAACTCAAGGGGTCTAAACACGCATGCTTGTAATTAGGTTAGAACAACCCCGTGGGTATAAGGTGCTCGAATAAAGTTTAGTAAATGGCGCTTATTTACTAAACTAGATAGTGTGTCTTGCCATGCCAGCAGACGGTGGCTAATAATCATCGTGCTGTTTTTGGAACTGGTCTTGGGGCTGTGCTGGCCCAAAACTGCTCGATATTAACTTTTTCGCACTCTGCAAGGCACCAATCCCATGGTCTGCTGGTGTGCCAAGCCACAGGGAGCAGCTCTTCCCGCATTGAGGCTTTTTGGGATTTTCGCTGCTTGTAAGCAGACACTTCTTCGAGTAGGCCCACCCTTAGCGCCCCTGGGCAGGCTGCGACTGCCTCGCTGCACATTGAGGGTGTCTTACAATGGTCTGGAACGTGGCGCATCATTTCTGGAGCGTCATTGACTGCTTCGTCGCACATCTATTGTGTCTTGAGGTGATCAAGAACATGCTCCAGCATCTCTGGGTCGGCTGAACCTGCGCCATCGCACATATCTTGGTAAGAACTGACCAAGAATCAAGCGCAGGGATCCCACCAGTCCTGGAAAGTCCTTGAATGTCCTGATTTTTGGTGATTATTGATGAAAAGTCGTGGAATTCTGTAAAATGTGTCTCTCATGTTTTTCAAACCTCTGCATCTAGATATATCATGCAAATCTATTAATGCAAACTCTTATTCAAATTTACTCACTCCATACTACGAAATCACAGTGTCTGACTATTAAACTTTCAGGCGGATAAAATCCACAAACCATAAAATAATACAATTCTGTTTGTTAGGATGATTAAGATTTGTCTTCATATTTGTTTCCATAGTGCCGGTCAAGGAAACAATGTCCAACCTCGTTCCCAGCGCAACTCCGTTTTTTTTTAATTGGAATGGCGCCAGAGTGGCCCTGGTATCGTATAAAAAGTATAATAATTTATGCGAGATGACGTTACGCATTTAAGAATAATTCAATAATGGTGTTTTAGACAAACAAAACATAAACAAAACAAACTGAAATACTGCTTGTAATAGCTGTGAGGTCGGTTGTCAATATCGAATCATAAATCTTGAATAAAGCATTAGAAGATAGGATTGAATCTCGTTTTTAGTTGTTGCAAAGGGAATCATATATGCTAATACAACTTTGTTGTGGAGCTTCGGTCAGTCGGTGATTTTTACTTGTTTTTTTGTCTCTTTTGGGGCGGTGGTTACAGGAGGGGGTTATGGTATGAAGATGAAACTGTGACGCGGTTTTGTGAACTTGGTTGCCACCTGAAAAAGAAGATATGCAAAGAAGAGACTTACAGGTGGATACTCTCCAGAATTACATAAAGTAAGTTGTGTTTTTTCACCACCTGCATGCTCTGGGCTGTTGTTGAGCTATACTCTGTTGTTGTTTAAAATGGAAGAGAGTGTCGTTTCACTATTTTTTCACTCTGGTAATTAGACTGATATAGTTATAGCCAACATGTGGAACCACATTGTCTATTTAGCTAATTACCATTCAGTTTTAACCATAGCACCTAGCATGGTCTTTTGAGTTAGGGTCATACATGATCACAATAGCACAAGAGGTTCAAGGAATAGAATTCTTAGAATTATGATTAAAATTATAAGCTATATAATTATATATATGTTCCTGTTTAATCTTATAATATTCTCATACATTTTTACTTCATTTTAATTCCTGGTGAGCCTCTGTTGTTTTAGCTTTAACTTTTATCCATTGTGTTTTTCTGTTTTGTGTTTAGGTAACCCCTACAAAAATCTACAAAGAGAACTCTAAGAATAGGAGTATGTGAGGAGTATGTGAGGAGTATGTGCCGCCTTTGTGGAGAAGAACGAGATGGAAAGCGATGTAGATAAATATTCGCTTCGTCGGCGAAAAGAAGAAATCTACCGGAAAAAAATAGTTGAACGACAGGAATAAGTATCGTTCAAACTGACGAAGGAACTGATATTGTATGTATTAATTGTGAAAGATTTTGGAAAAGATGTTTGGATTCCAGATAGAATGTTATGAAGTACAGCAAAATTTTCAAAAAGGGTTCAGTTTAAAAAGACTAATCACACCTCCAAAAAGTACACCAAAAATAGAAAATCTCTTTAGTAGGTGAGAAACTTTATGTATAACATTTTTAATACTGACAACTTTTCCATTTTGCATCAAGCAACTGAGGTAAATAATAACGTATATATACATATATAGATTAAAACTTTAGGTTAACATTGACTGTAAGCAAAAAAAGACATCATCAGGTTTGGATCATTGAAAACAGCAGCATTCCTTCTTGCATTGCTTGGAGGTGCATGATAGTATTTTTTTTTAACAAGATAATAATTTCATCATCAAACAAAACTAAAATGTCATGTATTTTAGCAGAACTTTAATTATTTTTTTTAATTAATGATTAAACAGTGATTCCACATAACTCAGAGGAAATCTTTTTTTGTATGTTCTAGGTACTCCTGCTAGTCTATTCGGAAATAATTGTCACACTTACAATACAATTGCAATAGAAACCATAATGATAACTACAGATGACTCACTGACAGCGGAAGTGTGTGAAAACCTGGCAGAAACATTGAGATAATAAGTAGACACGCCATATCTTTTCAAACATTTCATATGATGGAGTTGAGAGTGGTTACTACATCAATAACGTTTGGTGAATCTCTTTCGTTACATGAAAAAAAATCATTTAGCAATTGAAAAAGTACCGACTTGCCAAAGCCTGTCGGTAAAACAGCCACAAAATCTTTTCCTTGTAAAATATTCTCAAGGCATTTTACTTGTTTAGGTTTGATATTCATGTCCGGTAAGTTTTTGTTGGACCAAGCATTCTAGATACAACCGAAAAGGGATATAATATTTTCCATTATTGTTAAATATACCAATGTTTGTTTGGCTTGAAATAAAGATGTTGTGCTGCTATGTTATTGTTTATGTTTGCTGAGCTTTTTGATTATTAATTATCCCGCTACCTGATCGAACTTGATTGCCAAATTATTAAAACATTAAAACTATATTAATAGCTGTTGAAATCGAGTCTATAATTTATGCAACTACTCACAATAATTATAAAACTCGCATAACTAATTGTACAAATAGAGTACATTATTTTTATACGATACCAGGGCCACTCTCACGCCAGTCCAAATAAAAAATAGCGGAGTTGCACTGGGAACGAGGTTGGCAAGTCCTAAGTCCTGGAAAGTCCTTGAGCTCATTGAAAAGTCCTTGAATTTTGGGGAACAAAGTTCTGGAAAAACCCCAACCAGTAATTAAGGGTTGCGAAGCGTAAGCCAGTGACTGTGTTTTCCAGCAAATATTTACCAAGAAAGCTTCAACTTTGAGCCTCTCGGTCATTACAACAGAAACGGAGTTCAGGGACCAGGAGTCGTGGGTCAGGGGCCGATGGTCGGGCGGATTAGAGTCTTGGTGTTTGAGGATAGAGGTTGGGTTGGGCTTGAATATTCTACATGTTAGTTATAAAATTTGTTTTTTTTTTTGTTTTTTTCATCCCCGAAGTTTTTTTGATTTTTTTTGTAATTCTTAAAATTTTCTAAATTTCTTTTTAACATTTTTTAACTCCTGACCACCGATGTTTTTTATTTTTTTTTAAATTAACATGTAGAACATTCAAGCCCCAGCCTCAAACCTCAAGACATAAACCCCTACCCACAAGCCCCAAGACACAAGCCATCGACCCCTGGTCCCCGACCATCGGCCTCCGAACTCCAACTCCCTTGTAATGACCGAGAGACTCAAAGTGAAAGCTGTTTTGGAAAATTTTTGCTGGAAAACACAGTCACTGGCTCACGCTTCGCAACCCTTAATTACTTGCTTGCTTGCTTGCTTGCTTGCCCATTGGTCACTTATATGGAACACTCTGTCGTCGCATCTCAAACTTGCTCCAAACCTTAGGAAGTTTAAAACCCCTATCAAGTCTTGGGGAGGTGAAAAATGTGGTTGCTTCTGTAACCAACGTTAGATAAAGTTATGTTATCTTATCCTATCTTATCTTATCCTATATAAACACTTTGCCTATTTGTCGGCATTTTCACAAAATGCATATTTCTTATATTTTTCCGTGTTTTGTGGTAATTCAAAAGTATACCGAATTCCGTATCACCCTGTTTTCACTATTGGTTTGCGCAGCGCTTTCGCAACCGTCAGATAACTTCCAAGTTTTGCCCATCGGAAAAGTCAATTTCTTTGCTCGGTGCCGTAATACCGAGTGGTTTTTCACCTGCAAGACTAATCACCACTGTGTAAACACCAAGTCATGCAGCATGAGAAAGAAAGTTGATGAGAAATCGATGTAGCTTTTCCCGTTATACACATGCACTCAACCCTGTTGCATGCGTGTGCTAAGCGG
>JAUCNQ010020236.1:0-13675 GCA_032352715.1 Bougainvillia muscus | reverse complement strand
CGTGTTACAATAACACTTCATCTAAGGTGAAAATGAAGCGAATTGTGAAGCAAATTTAAGCGAATTTTTGAGACGGTTCCTAACCTAGTCAAAGTAACTACTTTAAAAAATGCCATCTCAAGGCTAACTGCATTTATTAACTTTTAAAAGTAAATTATGGTTTAGTCTCCATTTCCGTACTCCGACCAGGTCAAAACCACGGATACCTCTTAAATTATTTATACCACAATTGCATGTGATTTGCAATTCGTATCGAGATTCGTATAAACTTTCATACAGAAGGAGTGTTTTTGTGCCTACTTAGTACGCACAAAAACACTTCTTTTGTGATGAAAATGATGTTTTAAAGATAAGATAACCTACAGTTGCCGACATCAGCGGGGATGAAGAGTCATTAAATATTTGTATATGGACCCATTCACATAGTAAATCATACCATTTTCAACACAGAAGTGCCTTTGTGTATACTTTAGTATGCACAATTACACTCCTATATGAAAATTGATGCGAATTTCCATACGAATTTTGTGGACGTTACCTTAGTCTTACCTTATCTTCATATAGGATTTTATGAACAGGACATACTACACATGCTGTTCCACACGCAAATATACCTTTAATCTAAACAATACAACAGTTTTCAGAAGTGGATCTAGCATTTAGTACTAAAAATGACTTGACACCGTCCACAAAATAAATTCGTATGGAAATTCGTATTAATTTTCATTCAGAAGGAGTGGGTCTTACTTCTTCTATTGTGATGGAAATGGTACGATTTGCGATACGAATTTTGTGGACAGTTTTTAATATATGACAATATATGGAGACGGAACCCTTTCATTTATCAAAGCAACAAAGATTTTATTGACTTAACGATATTGCTATATTGATTTCGGTTCAATAATCAACATCATTGTTACACGCAGCATCTCTAGTCCGTTAATTTGTGTTAGCTAGGCCTGTGCTATAACATGTGGATCATTAATTCATCAATTCAATAACAAAACAACACAAGTCAAAAATCCTTTCAGAGATCAATGTTATGACAAGCTCCAGTTAGTGGTAGCCGTTCGTCAGTCAATTTTCTCCTGTGAAATTGCATGTGTTCGTCAATTTTGCAGAAAATAATTCTCCTGTGAAATTGATCTGTTCGTCATAGAATTATAATTTTTTCTATGAAATCAGATGTATTCGTCGCTTCCATAGTTTCACCAGCTGGGAAACTAGATGTGTTTGTCATTCTCCGAGGAAAATGATCTGTTCGTCAAAAAAGCTGTTCGTCAATTTCCTAGGAAAATATGAGCTGTTCGTCAAAAAAAATCAATCTCTTAGGAAAATGAGCTGTTCGTCAAAAGAAAAGTCGATCTCCTCCTAAGAAAATGAGCTGTTCGTCAAAAATATCGATCTCCTAAGAATGATGTGTTCGTCAAAAAAAAATCGATCTCCTAGGAAAATGATCTGTTTGTCAAAAAAAAATTAATGCTCCTGTCAATTTGATCTGTTCGGCAAAATATGCAGAACAGATATGACTGTAAAGAAAAACATCGCTCCTGGCAATGAAGAACACCTATTTTGACGAACACCTCTCGTTGACTGCTTCTTAAGGAAATTCGTATTAATTTTCACTCTGAAGCGGTGTTGTTGTGTACCCTGTATGTACTTCTTTTGTGTTGAAAATGATACAAATAGCGACACGATTGTGGTAGGCGGTCTCTTAATTATTATTGTGGCTTCTTTATTTTACAACAAGACATGAGAAACACTTATCAAGATTTCCAAATTCAAGCACTTTCCAGGATTTAGATGAACAAAACAGATGGCCATAATAGTAGTAAACAAAAATATTAACTTCATAGGGTAGAATGATTTTGGGAAATGAAAGCAATTCTTTGTGCATGTGTGCAGGTTTGATAGTCATGAAAAATCCATAAAAATCAGTACTAATGGTCTTTTAGGACTAAATTTAGATCTCAAGACTTTCCAGGACTGGTGGGAACCCTGGACTAAACAAGCTCCATTAGCAACAAAATATATGAATCTATGTAACCGATGTAACAAATTAGTTATTGACTGTGTTGTAACTTACTCTGTTTTCTTTCAACCCTTTTACAACGTCTTTCATAGTGAATCTTCGCTCGGAAACAAGGAATTCGTCCTAGTAAATTTATAAATAGAGATTTAAAATCGTCTCAAAAATTAGTTTTATTAAATTACCTAACGTAAGAAATTTTCACGGAAAATATTTTTTCTGAATTTTTTTCTGACGATTTTGCTCCTAAATCATCAAAATAAATTCCTTTTAAATGCATTGATTTGAGTAAAATTCTGATTTTAATAATGCGTTTGGACATACTGTAAATCCCCAATTTCGTCAAATGTAACCTTATTACAATGAAACGCGATATTAAATTCTGCGAATTTCACTAATTTTCGAGTCTTCGAACACGAAAATCTCTTTCGCGAAAATTTCTTACCTTAAGGTATGTCATTATCCCATTAGAAAAAACACATTTCAAAATAAAACGATATATTAGGGAGGATGAAACGATCCAGCGATAACAAGTCAAAGTCTATGCCAACTCCCAATTGCTCGAGCTATCAAAGAATGCATTAATCATGGCGAGAAGTGTTTCTAAGTACTGAATAAATACTTTTGATAAATAAACGTAGCTCACTCAATCCATACCTTCACTTTCATAGGTTTCCGATATGGGATTTATGAACCAACATGTAATATGTTTTTAAAGATAAAATCCGATTAGTTAAATAAGGTCAATTTTTATGTTAATCGCATGATCCAATTACAAATAGCTGGAGATTGCCGTACGTGCAGGGCACCATTATTCCATTTAAATCCTTGCCAAAAACACATTGTTGATATTTCAATTAGCGAAAATTTATGTAGTGAAAAAAAAGGTTAGAAACGATCATTCTCTAAAATTAATTCCGAAAAAATGCAAAAATTTCGCGAATTTTTCGTCTTGCGAAAACTTCTGATCGCGATTATTTCTGATTCTAATGTACATAAAAGTGGCAATTTTCCTCCATTATTCAAGGGGCATCGTCCAATTGTTAGAACTAAAAACGGCTGGCAAAGAGTCTAGATGGTCGCATAAAATCTCTTAATGTACCAGTCAAGTTGTACCATACCCATGATCGTGCCAACTCAAGAAAAGATTTTCTTGTAATTCCACGCAAAATGAGTCTGTTCAAAGGTGGTGTAATAAGCTCTTCCTCTAAAGGTAAATAGCACACATTTAAAACTAATTCTATAAAATATGAAGTTTGGATAACATTAGGACCGTCCACAAACTCAGCGTAGTTACGGACAGTACCACAAATTTCCGTTTTTCATTCGTTTTACACGCGGGTAAATTGCGTTTTCGATCATGGTGGAGTTATATCGCCAGTTTTGTTCTTTTTGCAAAGGTCTGGGCAAGAAAACGGAGATCTGATAAAAAATTCTCATTGTTAGCGAAAACATAGGCCAAAATAGGCCTTAAAGTTTCAAAAATCGGAAAATCGGAATAACTTCAGTTCCACCGGATGCACTTACTTCACACACATTACTTTGAAATAAATTTGTTGCATTTCATCAGACAATAAAAGAAAAAGCCGGGTCCATAGAAATGTCGAATATTAACTGTCCAAAATCAGACAAATTTGTTAAAAATCCGATAATCCGACTTAACGAAAACTCTTATAATTCGCGTAATGCTGCCCTAATCAATTTGACCCGACTTTTTCTTAATTAGTTAAGGGAAGAGGCCTGATTTGCATGCCCATAAATTGACCAATCAAAGGCCTTCCGGTGGAATGACGGACATCTCGTTTGGTACAATCCGTAACTAGCCTGAGAAGTTCGTATGGAAATGCATATCAATTTTCATAGAGAACAGTAGCGTTCCCACCCAAAAAATGGAATTCAAATTTCATAACTTTAAGTTCTTTCTAGGACAATTTTTCATTTTTTCAAGGACTTTTGCTCTAACAGCCTGGACTTAGGACTGCCAACAAAAAATAATGCAAAATAAGCAGAAGAATGATTTCGGGGAATGAAAACAGCTCTTTGTGTGCACGTGTGCAGGTTTGAAAACCCTGAAGGACACATAATATATACAAATTCTAGGATATTTCCAGGATTATTCATGAAAAATCACTAAAAATCAGGACTTTTAAGGACTTACCAGGACTAATTTATAATTAAGGACTTTTCAGACTGGTGGGAACCCTGAGAAGGAGTGTCTTTGTAATAAAAATAGGACGATTTGCTATACGAATTTCGTTTCCCCTCTGAGATTTAAACATTCTTACATAACTGCATCATAACCATCTGTTTGGTTTGTTCAAGAGAAACGGAAAATCAGTGAAATTGTTTTTAGTTTATCCACAAAATCAAGATTTTTCAATTGAGGGAATTATCTTATAAAAAATATCCATTTTAGGCACATGAGCCACAGTACTGGTTGCAACCAGAAATCAATGTTATTTTTGAGGGTTAAAGAACATTGGCTTTTTGATATCTGTTTACAGCCGGTACTGGTGCTCCTGTGTTTTCCGCTCAGAACATATTTGCACAGAGCCAGAGTCACGTCTTCAGAATGAAATTGGATATAAAAATGAATTCCCAATATTTTATAGACAGCTTCTTACCCCCGTTTTCGTTAATCCAATGCATCAACATGTTCATTGTTCCGGCTTCCGTTACCTATGAGAAAAAAAAAACTCCTGTCATAAGGAACTGTTTGCAAAATTCGAATGTAAATTCGCATCAATTTTCATTCAGAACTGTCTTGTACATAGAATTGTTACGAATTTCCATAGAAATTGTGTGGATGGTTCGTAAAAAGATAATTTCCTCCTAGATTATCTCCACTCTTAATCTTAAAGTTCATTTTACAAATCGTTTATTTGCTTTGCTGTTTAATTTTTTGGTTTACAAGTTTTATTCTTTGGTAAAACAATTCATTTTCCCATTAAAGCGGAGTCTAGAAATAAACGTCACGTCCGCATATAATTGCGAATTTCATCAGAAATGTTAAAGAATTGAGTAATACACACATACATACCTCATCTTCATATAACCACAAAATTTGGTTGCAACCTTTCTTTTCAGCCTCTCTTTGAAGATATACGGTGGCTCCATAATTACTATAAGAAATATCAGTACTTGGGCGAACTATCATTGTATAATATTGCCCATTATCTATTTAAGAACAATTCAAACAAATCAAGCAGAGAGAATTCTATGTCTTGATTTATAATAATAATTCTTGTTATATAGAGTGCTATACAAATTGAAAAGAAGTTGATCAGAAATAAATCAAGGTCAAAATATCAAGAAAACGTTACTTTCTCTCCATTGAAAACTCGCTTTATAAATTCGCTTCATCCCTGTCAAATTTCATCTCAGATGAAGTGTTATTGTGCATACTTTGTATGAAAATAAAGCGATTTGTGAAGCGAACTTAAGCGAATTTTTGAGGCGAACTATTCTTACCCTCCAGCTTTACATTCACCTATCCCTCCAGGCCAAGCACGAACAAAATTTGGATCAGCTAAGAGTGATACAGGTTGCATCGTTCCACCTTTGAAGTACGATCCAACAGGAGAGAGAATTACAAATATAAGAGCTTTTTTGATATCATTTCCAAATGAATCAACCTAAAAAAACATTTAATTTTCAATATTTAGCTTTAGAAGCAGTTATTAATATGCAAAAAGTATCTCTGTTGAGATGAATATATATTATTTCCAATCAAAATCTTGTGCCGGCGGTTCCTAAGATTTCCTTCTCTATCTCATTGTGCAGAACTAAGGTCAAAATATTTTTTTCAAGATTATTTGCTTCTGAGCTTTAGATATAACCACAACACATTCCCAGCTTAAAATTTATTTCTAAAAGTCAAGTTATTCGCTTCGTTTAGCGTTTTTTAAAGTCATTTTTACTGCACTGTAGGTATCTGCCATGACACCCTAGAAAACGAAAGTATTCACCACGTTTAATCATGTTAAGTTTTTTTCTGTGACGTATGACTTGTTCAACATGTGTTCTTATAATAAAGGTTGCCTGCAAAAGAATCAGAAGGACATTTCTAAAGGAAATAAAAAATCTATTCAGATCTATTTAATCAATCTCATTTATGCATATTTTTATAAAAGGACATCAATAAACGAATTAATCAAACAAACTCATAATAAAAAAGACCTTCGTTTGTAAAAAAAATGATGAGGTGTAAAAATTTTTAGTTTGTGTTTGTATCAGGGGCGTCGAAATGGATTTTAATATAATATAATATGTGTGTGTGTGTGTCTCATATTTACTGGCTGCCTAAGATGCATAAAAGTCCCATTAAATTTCGGTTTATCATTGTATATCAAGTGTGCTATTAAACCTCTTTCTAAGGCAGTAGCATCTAATTTTAAACTGTTTTTCCATCAAATTGAGTATTACAACAAAAAAGCCTTTTTCTATAATGGAGTGAAAACATTCTGAGTCATTCAGAACAATGAACCTGTTATAAATAGTATTCGTAGGATTAACAATAAGCGCAGAGCTAAAACTATTTCAGCGTTTGATTTTTCCACATTAAATACCAAGATTCCTCACGATAATTTTATTTCATTTTTGAATGAACTCATTGATTTTTGTTTCCAATGTGGTCAACGGAAGTACTTGTCAGTAACCAAATCAGGTACTATGTGGACCAGTACTCCAACTTAGCTGGGTACTGTGTTTGACAAGACTTCTGTTAAAGAAGTTCCTTATAGACAATTGTTATTTCACTTGTGGTGAAACTATATTTAGACAAGTTAAAGGTATTCCTATGGGTTCAGATCCTGCGCCATTTTTGCTAACCTATTCTTGTACTACTATGAAAGTAAGTGGTTAAAGAACTGAGAAATGAGCTGAACAAAACATAAATTACTCCACACTGATGTTGGCTCAGTTTTTCTCCAGAATATTCATATAGACTTAAACAAAATCAAATGCTCCGTTTGAACTGCACACAGCTTAAACAGCCGCTTGCTGCCTCTTCTCGCCATAAACCTTGAACAACAGTTACGTCCCAAGTGCAGGTTAATCTGACGACAACGAATACAAAAAAATCCTTAATGGCCCCGACCGTTAACATCATTTCAGGCCTAATTTAGCCCAAAATATGCTGCTTTACTCTAAATCAATTATACCACGTTGGAGTATTGAGCAAATTTATCCAAAATGTTTTTGACGTTAGTTCTCCTTTAAATACCTAAAGTAATACTTCCAGTATTCGAGACAAAAGGGGCTGTCTAATGAAAATTCGATTCACTTAAAAGAAGGATCTGCTGTTATTAAAACGGTAAAAAATTTTATACGAATTTTGTGGACGGTCCCCAAGAAAGGGTTGTAATGCCAAAACTTACATCCAAGCTTATCAAAGATGGTCTCACATATAAAGAAGTTCCTTCTTCTTTTGGTATCCAATCTTGTTCAATTTTTATCAATTCTAGAATACACCTGAGTAATTCATCTTCATTAAACACCGGTAAACACATTCTAGCAGCAGAGCTACGAAATCTTGACATGTTTTCGTCTGGACGAAAAATACGTATCTTTTTATCAACACCATAGAAACATTTCATTCCTTCGTATATCTAGGATAACATGTTCCACTGCATGAAATGTTATGGTGCCCTTTAACGATTTTATCAAACAACCTGCTGAAATCTGGAGTTTGACTCTTGATTTCTGCAGCTCAACGCAATTAAGGCTGCATTACTTTTTCACTCCCTTATTTTTCATATTCGATACATGAACGTAATTTTTTCAGATTCCAAATGAAATTTAATGATAGAAAAGCCTCGTTTTTGATTTTTCAATAATAACGAATGGAAATACGGCCATTTATATCAAAACCAGGGGTAAACAGTATGGCAGAAATCCGCTTAAGAAATGTATTTACAAACAAGGTGGACCCTTAAACGTGGCAGCTTTGGAAAGTAGTGTAGAAGAAATTGTTAATAAGTTAAAATTCGCCATTTGGTAATAAATAAATAAAATAAAATGAGACGGTAATAAAACAATGATTAAAATTGCTCACTCAATTTTAATCATTGTTTTATTACCGTCTCATTTTATTTTATTTATTAAGAAATTATTATTAGATCACATTCAAACTTTTGTTACGAAAAGTTAAGCGCGCGAAGATATAGGTCAAAACCACCTTAACCCCCCGGTTTGTGGTTTTTCATGTATTAAGACTAAATATTAGGATTTTGTTCAAATTTTATGTGAATGTGTTCTTTCAATCTTGGAGCACAATTGGTGAAAGAATCAACAAAATGTTAGTTGTCAAAATCCTTTAAATGAGCAATAAAAATGTAACTTTACCCCCGTCCCAAGATATTTGCAGGCTAATAACTGAATAATTACGTCATATCAGAAATTGAAAATTGCGGCAAACATTTTGTTTTACGATTTTCCATCGAATTTAACTATAATATCATAGGGCTACCAATACCCCCTTCACAATGTGGAATTCAGCCTTAATTGCGTTGAGAGGTTGTATAATAAAATCGTTAACGTAAAAAACATCATTTTTTATCTAGGAGGATCTATTTCGTCCTGCAAATTTTTAGGTTTTTCGTCTGAGAAATGCTTTCATTACAACCTGAGAAATAGTATTATTATTGTGCATACCTATTCAGAGGCTCTTAATAAAGTATTATTATTCAATGTACGCTGTAACCTAGTCAAACCAATAAAAAGGAGAACAAAACTTGTTTATTTTTAAGATATAACGTTTAGTTTTGATTTCTGACTAGATCTGAATCTGCCACTGCATCTGCATTAAAAAAGCATAATCAAACATGAAAAAGGGTACAGAGGAAGTTATAGAACTAAATACAAACTTTAAGCAAAATGGCTTTATTCCCTCAATAAAAAGAATTATGCACAATTAAACTCCTTTTGAAAGTAATTTAACAGTATTTCCTATAAGATTTCCTTACCTGTCCACCATATTGAAGAGCTCCTATTAAAGGATGTACATTGAATGGAGCATGAGGTCTAATGGATGGCTCACCCCAACCTTTCTGTTTACTCCATTCAATTTGTAACATATGATCAGATATAATTTTTCCAAAAACCAAATCATTTGATGTCACTTTTGCCTCAGGTTTGTGTGTTAGTGAAATTTTCAAATTCTGGCTCTAAAATAAGAATTGATTCATTAATACTTTTTGCCACGTAAAAGTGTATTTAGGCACTAATTCAGGCCTTTTTAAGTGTCCATCATCCAGCGCTGCCTCTGGAATACTGATGGTGAAAATATCCCTTTCATGTAATTAGTTATAAAAATACCTAGTTTTCAAGGGGTAACATCATTTTATATGTGTGTATCACGTAAATTTGAGAAACATATGTATTCACCATTATAAGATGTACATGTAGATATAATTAATAAAAGCAGCTAATCCATCTGACGCTTCCCCCTGAATTATGATGGTGAAAGTGAAAACTAGGTAGCATTTTGGAACTATTTCATAAAAATACTGTACTTTTTTTTTTTGGTTTTTGGTTTTTGAGTGACAATTTAAGTGAGTTTGTTATATAAGTATAAATAAAAAACGTGAATTTAAGGAGATACATGTGGATACAATCGTTATCAAGCTGTTCACAGAACATCACAGCTTGATAACGATGGTATCCACATCCCATCGAAATATCGCAAAAACAAATAACTGTAAAAATAGAGTTATCTCCGTAAATATACGTTTTTTATTTATAAATACTGTACTTATTAAACAGACGCTGACTTCCTATTATAGATAAGACCCTGAATGGAGTAAGTTAAACATTGTGATTAAAAATGTTGAAATATGTTTAATAGACCTCCACGTAACTAAATTATTATGTTACAGGCGTTTTGTTTCTATATGAAAAAAGTCTTTATGACAGTCCTTTATTAATTTTATTATAGACAACTTACTATTATGTCTTGAGGTAACCCATTTGATGCAAGTGACCGAATCAACCTTACACAATTTTGATACTTATTAAACAATTGTCTTTTACATACAGCCATTCTTTTGCTTTATTAAATCTTTTTCAATATTTATAATAACTATTTAATTAATTAATTCCTATATGAAAAATCATTTTTTGTGAATGAAAGTTTAGAAGTAATGATGAAAGACATTTCTTAAATATTTGAGAAATTTTGTTTCGTTCTTGAGTGTCGAATTTGTGATGTAATATGTCACTTTTGGTAAATGCTGAGTTTTTGGCATAGAGTAAGCATTTTAGATAAGGTAAACTAAAGTAGTAAATAAAGAATCATGCTTTTACAGGATTTTCCTTGAGAAGCCTGCCAAAATTCTACTGATACTTTTTGCTTATTATGTTATATGTCAGTGACTTGTATACCCAGAGTGCCTAATCTTCAAATTGAAATAACTCATGAACCAGACAGGCTTTTTCAAAAATTAAAAAACCAGCATTCATCAATTCATGTACTCTTTCATCTCACAAAAAGGAATTCTTTATTAAGAAAAATGTTTTCTACATATAATCTTACATCATTTTTTGTCTGGTATGCAGGAGAATATTTGACAAAGCATCTGTGTGTATATACTTTATAAGAAGTTACTTCTGGGGGAATGAAACAACTTTGGTTTTCACAAAATTAGGGTTGTTAAAATAATACCAGGTAGTATGGTAGGGATTTTGGATATGGTTCAGAACTATTTGTTACAGAATAACAGCATAAGCATTACTTTATAACAACTTGCAACAAAGACTTTGGGTAAAATATTCTTCTGCTATGTGTAAGTCTTTTAGAAATTTAACAAACAAAATCAAAATCAAACTACGAAACATTTGTATTGATGTATTCTATGTTTTAAGAATTCTTGTACAGTAGGTCATGACATTCATATACACTGCACTGCAATAGTAGAGCAGTGCAATTCCTCCTTTTACAAACAATTTGAATTGTAATGCCTACAGTAGTACAAGTCAAGTTTTAAATGTAATTCACATTCAAATCATCCAGACTTCAAGAAATATCATTTTCGACTCTTCTGTATGATGTTTTGTTTATTAACACTTGAAAATAGTACTTAACTATATTCTTATGAACAGAGAATAAACATTTTCCACTGCCATAGTTATCATATTACCATAGTTACCATAGCTAACGAAAAGGTTCCATCATGAAAAGAAAAAAGAAAAATATTTGATATTTTTTAGGCATGCAAATGGTCCCGTAGATTAATTTAACAAATTTTTAGAAGTTTTGACGAGAAAAGAATAACTCCGATTTCAGAATTGAAACTTTCATTTTGAATCAATTTCTAAGTCTTCATAAACCCCCTGCTCCTAATCCCAGAAATTCAGCCCCAATTTAAATATTCTGACTTACACACTGGTTTGTTCATAAAGCAGCAGCAGCGTCTAACTGACTCTGTCTGCTGATGGGAAATTTGGACTTGAGACGGGCCAGAGTTGGCAAGTAAAAAAAATGCCTGTTTTTCAATCAAACATCCCGACACAAATTTCTTTGAACGTCTAAGGGCTTCTTCGATAATGGAGTCTTGTGACAGGAATCATGAATATGTACTGTATATATATACAAATTTCGCAGACCATGGTCGGGACTTCTGTGGATTCAACTCAAGAGGTTAGCTATATGAATATGATACACTGCATGTCTAAAAATAAATAAATAAAATAAAAGCAGATTTTCCGAATTTCGCGAATTTTAGTCCGATTCGCAAAAGTAAAAAACACGAAAAATTATATATTGATCCATTCGCGAAAGTTTATGCTTGCAAAATTAATGACATTTTCTAAACTTTTTGAAGCACCTTATAATTTTGATCTAAGATTATCGAAAAATTGATTGCCGTTCTTTCTCTTTTTTCCTTATGAAATTGTTTCGAAAAACAATTCCATAGGTAGGTGGTAAAAAGCTCTGATATTTAGAAAAGTACCTGCTATAAAAGATGATCATATCCGGGCAATTATGTAGCAGTAATTCTATAGAGTTATTATTGCTTTTAGACAATTTTTGTTTAGTAACATATGTTTAGTAAGTAAGTAAGTAAGTAAGTAAGTAAGTAATAATTTATTTCTTTGTAGACAGACATAAATATTTACAATATATGATTAACAGTTGTTCAAACTAGCCTACAAAGTGGAGGTAACATTATTACCAGAAATGGTAAATAGAAATGTACCACCATATTTTTTTTAAGTTTTTAATAAAATATATCTTCGCAGTTTCCGTCCATCTCCACCCGCGCATGGTTTGATATTTTAAAGAATATAAAGAAGTTAAATATACCTTGGAAGATAGCATAAATACATTTATATTGATTTCAGCCTGGTTGGGCCGACCCCAAAAAAATCCTGGTTCGCGTCCTCCTCCTGGTCGTATAAAATTTTAAAAAAACGGCAATTTTTAACCTGGAGAGTCAGGAAATTAGAAAAATCAAAAAACTTTAGCTGCACGACTAAAATATATCTTCGCAGTTTCCGTCCATCTCCACCCGCGCATGGTTTGATATTTTGGAAATGAGCTTGACCCGTACACTTACCTGGTGTCGAGTTTGGCTTCATGAAGTTTTCCTTCGTCGTATCGCCGCCATTTTGCAGGGAAATACATGGCCAGTGTGCATAGCCAGCCAGTGTGCATAGCCAGCCGGTGTGCATAGCCAGTGTGCAAAAAAAATCAAAATGGCAGCGAAATGGTGAAGAAACACTTTCCCATCTGCCGGAAGGCCAGCGACGAAGGAAAAACCAAAAAAAACCCGGAGTTAGCCGACTCATTTTCCATCATTTTCCATAATTTTTACGTTCGAAAATACGGGCGGTCGAATGACTCTAACACCGTGTATTTGTGACGTTGGCCTAAGGAGGTGCCTAGCCTCAACCCTTTAGCTAGTAACTTGGTTGTTTATAAAAAAAACGTTTAGTCATTCGCAAAAGTTTATGCTTGGGAAAATTTCTTATTTAGCTAGTCCATTTGCGAAATGCAAATCTTTCGCAAATTTTTGAGCTCGCATAAGTTGTGCCAGCAAAAGTTTCTGCTCCTAAAGTAGCTAGCTATAAATAAAAATATCATATAAGGCTTGCTTGAACATTGTAGCATGATTGCATAGTTTGCAATCATGGTCACACCCTTCAGCATAAAATTTTGAATTTGTGTTATGATCATCATACATTAATGTTTCTTCTTAAACTTGCTTCTTAAACGTTGTTTTATAAACATTGTCATTGAATTGAGAAGAGAGCAAGGTACTTTTACTGATGCGGTACTCCTCTCTTACCTGATAACCGGTTACTTTCTTCGCCAAGGAACGCTTTTCGCGCCGTGCCTTCAGAGCTTCAGCGTGCCGGCTGGCGAAATGGACATCGGTTATCAGGTAACTCTTAGACTGTTAGATCATCTTACATTTATTTATTTACATAATATTTATACAGGATAACCTTTTCAGTATAATATTGAAATGCTGCTATCAATGGGGTCCTACCCAGTGGGCACACCGACATCTAATAGACGTCTGTAAGACGTCCGAAATTGTGATCTGTAATACATCGTCAGGTGGTCTAATGTGAAAGACTATTAGACGTCTTGTTCAGATGTCTTATAGACGTCTTAGTGTGACATCTGCAAGACGTCTTATA
>JAUCNQ010020125.1:0-13677 GCA_032352715.1 Bougainvillia muscus | reverse complement strand
GGCAGAAGGTTAGCGTGGTGAGAGTCGATTTGTCGACATGGTGACATCATTAATTATATTGTTTATCATTTCACATGACATGTGAAATGATAAACATTATAATTAATATATGTATATATATGAATATCTAAAATGGGGAGTTGGTTTAAATAAAATACTTTGCAAGGATTATGTCAGAAATAGAATATAAAATGGGGATTTGGGTGGAGTAGTAGAGTGAATTTCACCTCAAACAATGTATTTTTAAACTTGTCTTCCTTATTGTGTTTTAAACAAAATATTTCTATTATAAACTTTTTACTTTGTTAAACAGGGTTAGGGAAATCAGGGAATTATCAGGGAAAAACATTTTGATAAAAAAAGCAAGATCAGGGAAATTTTGTGAAAATCAGGGAAAATCAGGAGGAAATCAGGGAAATTACATGCAGTCTATTCCTGCCTTTGGTACGATTTATTCATTTAATTCTCTCCTCATGTCAGGGTAAATGAGTGGTATATCCTTGGCTGTTGTTTCTCATATTGGTTAATATGTCTAATAATGTAATATGTACAGCACCTGGAGATCGATTGAACAACAGAAACAAAGGAAAAGCGACTGTCAGCATATGTTTTTTTTTAAATTATGCTAATGTCGGTTTATATAACTATTTTTGCATTCTAACACCTAGAAACATACGCCGTAAAGTAACAATATTCGTAGTGCAATTATCAGATTTTCTACGGGAGCTTGTTATAGTTCCAAAACTGGCTGAAAGGGGGATAAGAACTTTTGGCTAAAAAGGGAGGCATGTCTTAGAAATGGGGTGGGGGTCTTTAGGTATTTATCTAATTTTATCAGTGGTAGAAAACATCGGTGCAGGAAGTACATTTTCCAGGGTTTTCCAGGGAGCTAAATATCAAAAAAATTCTTTGTCAGCACCAACCATGGTGGCCCCTATGGAATTCCCTGCATCAACTCTATTTACACTCTGAAATAATTTTCAATGACGACGAGTGATAATACCGCGAGTGATACACATATACTTTACAAATTTATCACTGATGGTGGGGTTGGTTACGGTGTTTATATTTGTTCCCCCACCCATTATTCTGGCTCACTTCAAAGTGTTTCAGTTGCCATTCAGTAGTCATCACAGCATAAAGGGCAGTGATAATGTGAAAAAATCCCTGTAAAGCCAGAGGATAGCTGTTGCTGAATAAGGGGAGTGGGTATCCCAGAAAGGGGGGAGCTACAAAGGGGGAATTGTACCCCTCTGCACACTATGGGCATAGTTATATTTTTGGCAAGCTGTATTCTTATAAATTTGAAAGATGCTAGTTAGATATATGTTTTCCTTTTCTTTTGTGCCTGATGCTAGCTGGTAGGAAAATGAAAGAAACTTGTGATTGTGTGTCCGTGTTCTTTTCTAAATTGACTTGATTGAAGGCACTTGTAATCCTCTACCAGTATCATTTTTGTGAAAAAGCTGTGTTTTAGGATTCTCAGGTTTTTTAATTAGTTAGCTGACCCAAACTGGTACATGTTCTCAGTCTCTATAAGTTCTTATTTGAACTAGTATTACTGACGCATCTTCTCACTAGTCCCTTTTCAAACTAGACTTACCAGAGAGAGCACATGTAGAAAAGAAAGGTGTAATAGTTTTTTGTACAGTTATCTTTAAAAAAATATTTGTACAGATCTTTTGAAGAGAAAGCATTGCGGAAAATGATTCATTTTGTGTCCACTTGAGCTGAAAAATCAGGGAAATCTGAAATATTTCCAGGGAAAAATCAGGGAAAATGGTTCTAAATCAAGTATGACATCCTTGTTGAAATCTTAGTTAAAATGGAGGGTTATAATAAGCGGGATGGGCAGAAATGTTTCTTAAAATAAATAATAAAAAGCTATTGGGGGTGAAACATTTAACAAGCAATATGACTCCCACCCTGCAATTAAGCACAAAAGAGTATAATATACAAAATTCTTAAGAAACAAGCTATTAGATAAAATAATAACGAGTTTTGCGAGGTTAAAATTTGACATGGTAAAAGCATCACCCAAAACGTTTAGGCAGTGTTCACATGAGAAATTTCGTTTAGGGTCCCGTATCGAAATTCAAAATTTTCAGTACGGTATCTTGTGTAAACTCAGATCACATGATTGAGCTGTATCGAAATTCAGTACAGGGTGAATTTGGATACAGAGTGAAAGACCGCATCAAATTTTCACCACGGGGTAAGATTTTCCATGTGAACAAAAAGCCAGTGGTGAAATCAAAAAATATATTATTGTGCATGCTCAATTTGTCATCACGCATGCTCAAACCGTCAACTAACTTACCGCTGACAGCAAAAGAAATCATGCGACTGTGAGTATGCGATTCACTACGGCATCATGTGAACAGAACAATTTTCAACCCGTAGTGAAATTTCGATACAGGGACCCTAAACGAAATTTTTCATGTGAACACTGCCTTAGTTTTAAAAAGGTTTATTGTGATGAAGATTGGATTTAACTTTTTATGTGAATCATTAATAAAGAACGCCCCATCGTTAGCGTTCTTAAAGAAACATTTAAGAAACTTGCCTAGGTTTATTTGAGACATTAAAAAATGACACTTCATCTGAGGTGAAAATTATTAGGAGTTAAGCGAATTTGTGAAGCGAATTTAAGCGAATTTTTGAGACAGACCCTAATGTAAGGTTGAATATGTCAAATTTCATAATAGTTAGGAAAACCAAAAAGTTGCTAAGAAAGATCTAAAAAAAACTTTGTAGGCTGAAAAAGCTAAATTGTTAAGAAACATCCAGCCTGAAGTCCAATCTTGTGTTTTGTTTAAAAAAAAACGCTCTTAAAAGGTCTGGAATATGGCCTGTTTCAATATTAAATTCTTAACCATACGGTTCACAGTTTTTAAGAACAGACCAAGTTTACACATTATTATGGAAAATTTTAAAGATATAATAACCCTGCAATATTTGGAGTGTTCTCTATCTGCTCTGATAGACATATTATACTGTGTACCACATGTAAATCATACGAAATTAATATGGAAATTTATATTAAAAGAAGTGTCTTTGTGCATACTATATATATATAGTATTCCTTCAGTAAAAGGAGTCGTTCACACAATTCATACCTTAAGAAAATCGTACAAACTTCATCTCAGAATGAAAATAGCTAGGGTTATTGATAGGATTTGCAATACAGATTTTGTGGATTATTCTCTAACAAAATAACCAGGACGTAACTAATCTCGTACACCAAATATGTGCATGTGCCAAAATTACAAAATACTATCCTGGTGTATGTGAGAAATTCTATGCAATACGTTTGTACGTATCATTGGGGTTTTCTGTGTACACTGGTCCACAATCTTTTCATTTGTTGTTTTTTTCCTTATATTCTAATTCTGTACACCTGCCCCGGTACCATATTTTTTCTATTCTGTTTAATCGCTGTAGCTGCCATATTTGATGTATGCTTTTGAATGGTAGAATAGTTTGTTCATGTTAGTTATCGACAAGTCAGTGTTGAATTTTATAGAATGGAATATCATATGGGATTTCCCAGCATCTCTGGAAGGAATGAAATCTCTTTAACCCTATTACTACCGGGGGGGGGGGGGGCTGAAAGTGCCTCCGCCATGTTTGACCCCCTATAACTTCTGTTCTGTGTAAGTTTTTAATATGATATTTTAAGACATTCAATATATATCTATTATCTATTGGTAGAAATTCTCTGGATAAAACCCTGCGATTTACAGCACTACTCCCTCAGAAATTCCTGAATATTGCAATTGCAGTATCTAGTTCATTATTTAAGATTTAAAGTTGAAACTTTGCACAAGAACGTATTTTATCATTACCTTCCTTTTGAGTTAGAAAATTTTCGGATTACCGATTCCTTTTTAGTTAGAACATTTTCGGATTTCAGAAAATATTTCCGAACAATTGAAAATCCGGTTCAATCCGTGTTTAAATCGTTGAAAACGTTTTAGAAGGATACTTCCGTCTTTGTTTAGGGTTTTCAAAGCGTTTTGGTGGTAATAATTCCTTTTCTCACTTAGTTTTAGAATGGATCTGCATCATAGTAATTTTACCCGATTTTCGAGGTTTTAATAACGTCGTCAACGTCACGTTGATGTCATCATAATTATTTATGCATCAAGTCGTACCTTTCGTGATGGTGAACATTCGTGCCAAGTTTTATGTTCTGAATGTAATTGGTTCTAAAGTTATTGAGGGGGAGGGGGGCGAATTGCCCCCCTAGGTAGTTAAGAGTGTAAAAAAAGTCCGGTACCAATAGGGTTAACCCTATTAATTAATAATACCGGGATTTTTTACACCCTTTTCAGGAATTATCGTACTAAATCCTTATCAACAATTTTAACACAGATTTTACCCGATTTTCACTTTGCCAGGAAATTATTCCTGTCTCGGTTTCAGTTTTTATGGAAATATTTCTGGTAATCCGAAAATTTCCTTACTCAAAAGAAAGATAATGATAAAATACGTTCATGTGCAAAATTTTGCTTTTGATCTTAAATAATGTTAACTGAATACTGCAATTGCAATATTCTGGAATTTCAGAGGAAATAGTAATAGTAATAGGGTTAATCGAACGAAAGAGAAAATTATTGCACCTGATGAATTCATAAAATTACGAAAGCATCCATTGGCCACTTATATATCTATTTTTTATTCTGAAACAGCTCTTCGATTAAAACCATTCTATTAAAATTAAAAGCCATTATTATATTAATAACGCAATCTCAGAATTCAACTTGATTCAACAAGCTTAACGGTTCTCAAAGTGCTTCTATTCCAATGCGATTTGCCAAAGTATAGCAGCATATACTTTTTTCATTCAATTATTTTTATCGACATGCTCATAAAGCGACGAAGGATTAGAAATATCATGAAAAGTCATTGCTAAGCCAAGATCAGGTGAATACGCAAGACGAACAGAGAGAAAAATTGACTGTATACTTGGACATACTAGAAGTAAAATATATTTATTGCGCCCTGTTTAACTCTATTTAGGCTGTTATTGAAGATTGTGCAGATGTAGTGAGCACATTAATAGAATATGGTGCTAATTTGAATATTAAAGATGCAGATTTGTGGACTCCCTTACATGCGGCAGTTGCTTGTGGTAACTATGAACTTGTACTGTTTTTGGTAGAAAGTGGTGCTAGTCTTGTTGAAATCAATACAGATGGAAATATGCCAATTGATCTAGTTGAAGATAATGAAGATATTGAAATTTTTCTTGATGATGCAATGGCTAAAGCAGGTTTGGATTTATCTAATAAAGAATCAAATCTTAGAAAATTTCTCAATAATTCGCTTTATAAATTTGCATTATAAATTTATTTCTTGTGAATATTCATATCAGAAGAAGTGTGTTTATGCATACTTTGTATGCATAATAACACTTCTTCTCATGTGAAATTGAAGTGATTTGTGAAACAAATTGAAACGAAATTTTGAGAGGAACCCGCAGGTGAAACTTGATTTATGCATGGACACAAAATACACCTCCTTTTCTAAAGTTTACTAAATAGCTGGTCTTCAATTATCAATTATTTTAAATAAATAAACATACTGCATTTGCATTAGTTTTTTAACTGAATGACTGAACCTTAAGGGAAGAAATTTTTGGGGACAGAAAATTTCGCAAATTTGGCTCAAATTCGCGAAATTTAATTCCCTCGAAAAATCTGATTTTAAGCAATTTGCGAAATTAAATTTTCTCGAAAAATCGTTTTTTCACGAAAAGGGATTTTTTTTCTTTCCCTTTTTGAGACGAAAACTTATATTTACATCAGAGAAAATCCCTGGTTTTGACAGAATTCGCGAAACGAAATTCCCGCGAAAAGTGTTTTTTTTTTCCGAATTCACACCTTTCTGCATATGTTAATATTTTATTAAGAATTTCTTTTTGCAGCTAAAATCGACTAAACTATTGATGATAAACCCAATAATTGTTAAGATATCGAAGGAAATCGATGTTATCTTTGATCTAGACCCATGTTTTGTTGAACATATACAGTTTTGAGGCATTTCTGAGCAAAAACCATCACAAATTCTCACAATACTATGACAGAGCCAGCATTTCTGCTTAAAACTTTCGATACACGCAAGAAAAATCATTAAATCTTACTGAGAGTGCTTCTTTGATAGTACGGTCAACTATAAAAACTTACATGAGCATCTTGTGGTGCTTCGGTATAGCATTTGTTTGATGATTTCTTCGGTGAAGCGAAGAAAAAATCCTTCGAACCTCCATTTTGTTTTGAACTTAAAATGTTAGTTTTCCTTACACAATTCACTGACTTTTCAAGAATGAATATTTTTTTTTCAAAAAATATATTATGTTGAGGCGCTGCTACATTTGAAAAAATATCCACCATTTTGCGCAATTTTGGCTCGTCGAAAAGTCGTGCCGAAAAACCTTTTGACTTCTATTTTTATATTTTTTCTGTATTGTACACAAGCATAATTGATTTACAACATATTGTAATGTAATGTCTATTGTTTTTTTTATACTTTGTTTACACTTATCTTTCAAAAACTTTCTATAAGTAGAAACCGGCCTTTATGCCACATGGAACACAACACAATTATTTTATTATTTTTAAGCAAGGAAATATACGCAGTCAGTTATTTACAGTGCATGTGTGATCTTAACTTGTCTGGTCTGCAAGAAGATGCTTAATATTGCAGTGCTTAAAATAATTATTAATAGGATGGCGGTCATAACTTAAGTTGAAATGCCTGAAAAATGTCGCCCACCATGGTTGGGTGCCAATGAAGTTTTGAAATTTAGACCCTCTATAACCCTCTATATAATTTTTTGTTTTTATAGGCTTCTCTGAAGATGATTTAGAATCAATTCGTTATGAAACTGCGAATTTGATGTTAGATGATTTAAAAGAGAGTGTTGAGAATGACAGAGATCTGAATATAGCTGGTGAACACGGGGAAACAGCAGTATGTTTTAAATCAACTTCTCTTCCCTCTGTCTTCAGCAGTGTCTAATCAAGAGTAGCAGGCAAAAAAAGATATGAAACAGGCACCGACTCAATGATGTTAAAAAACAATGATATCAATAAAAAAAAATCATACCTAAGCTAAAAAGTGTGGGAACCTAGTTTTCTTTGCATACTAAGTATATTTAGGACTATTTTAGCTTTTCATAATTCAAGAGCAGCATCCGATTAGCAGACGCTGAAAATGCCTGAATTAATCATCTTACCATTTTTATTTGATAACAAGCTCCGGTGAACTTGCTTCACCTCTAAAAATTTTCCAGTGCACTACTCGACTGTCATGTAGATCTCATCAGTTCTGTAATGTGCAATCTCCTGATGGCCGCAAGAAGCTCTATAGTGAAAGTTTCTTCCCTTGTACCTCTCCTCTTTGGAATTCTTGCTTTCCTTGTGAGCAGTATGGCCTCTGTTTAAATTGTTCTACATAGCTCTTTACTTTGTAGACCACTAAGAGTGAAATAATAAAAAAAAGAAGAAAAAAAAGTGTTTTTGAGCATATCAAGTAGAAAAAGTGAATTATAACTTTAACAGTCATTTTTTTTCTTCCATTCAGATGCATATCGCTGCTGCCAATGGTTATGAGGATGTTGTGGAGTATCTACTCGATAATGGTGCAAAAATAGATGTTCTGGATAGTGACTGTTGGCAACCAATACACGCAGCAGCTTGTTGGGGACAAGACAAAATTATAGAAATACTTGTGAATCATGGAGCTGATTTAGATGCAGTCACTGCAGATGGAGAAACCCCTATAGGTAAGGGATTGTCCACAAAATTCATATCAAATCGCTTCATCTGAGATGAAAATTAACAGTAATGAAACGAATTTATTAAGCGAATTTTTGAGACAAACCCTAAGGAACTGTTCACAACATTCGTATCAATTTCCATACAGAAAGAGTGTCTTTGTGCATACTTAGTATGCACAAAGTATACTTCTGTGATGAAAATCGTATAATTTTTTATGCAAATGATGTGGACCATACACGGATACATAAGGGGACCATACACAAAATCTCTGTATGGGAAATCATAGTATCATCCATTCTTATTGAAAAGTGAAAAGTTTGTATATACAGTAGTAATACTCTTCTTGTGATATTAAAGTACTACAATTTCTGATAAAAAATGGCTATCCTTAAATTAGTCCATTGAATATTATTCACCAGTGCTTGTTATTTTAGACTTTTGGATCAGTATATCCTGATCAAAAAATACTTCCTAATAATTAGTAGCAGGAGCTTGTACAAATAAAATATACTACAAAATCATTTTCTATTATTTTATTTTATAAACTAACCCAGGGTCTAAACAGTGCAATAGATTGTCGGTAAAATTGTTGCAATTAATAACGTTCCTATTTTAAATAATTTCTTCCAGACCTTACAGAAGATGAAGAGCTGCAAGGAATGATTATGGAACTAAAGGAATCGGGGCATAAAACAAAAGAATTAAAACGAAGTCAAAGTAATACTTCTAGAACGTAAGTTTTTTTCACAAAGGAATTTTTAGGAGCTCTTGTTATTATGTACCTCTCAGTGGCGGATCCAGCCCTAGTCAGAGCAACACGAGGAAGAGCTAAACGTTTTAATTCTTAATAGCCTTCTGTATGATGGTGGGTCTAACAGACCCATCTTCATACAGAAAGCTATTAGCGTTAATCACTTTGAGCATGCTTTGAATCTCCATTTCATTGCTATGACTAGGTAAAACCGTGTTCTGAGTCCGCCTCTACCTCTTAGGTGGTACTTTTTTGCAGATACTTTTGAGTTCATCTTGTTATTTTCCTGCTTATGGAGTCGTATCAATTCAGAACAAGTTCCTGGATTTAAATAGTACGATTTACAATACACATTAGTAGACAGTGTCCCTATTGACAACACTTATCCCTATTCCGCATGATTCCCTCAATTTCTTCCCCTTCTCTTCCAATCAGAGTAAATACTATCTGCTATGGTTTAGATCTAGAGAAATAAATAGCTTAAGAATATCATCTAGTTTATATGGTATTCCAAATTCAACTGACAATGTTTTTTTGGTAACTGAAATAACGTTATAAAAATTTATAGAGCCCCATTCAAGTCTTCTTTGTACTACTTTGAGTATTAGCGTAATTAGTAAACATATTGTGAATATTTCTTCCTACATATTTACTGTAATCATGTAAACTAATATGTATTATGCCCAGAGTATACTTTTCCATCGTTTTGATAACATTATTGATGTTATTTCTACTGGTTATAGTTTTTACCTAGGGACCGTCTACAATTTTTTTTATCGTAAATCATACAAATTTCATTACAGAAGAAGTGTCTTTGTGAACACTCCTTCTGTATGACAATTGAAACAAATTTTGTTGACTGTCCCTAATATGGTCATTTATGTTTACAGGCTGTCTGTGAGGAGGTCAAGTATTGTTGACAAACACAGAATATCGTTGAGCGATGCTAAACAAGAAGGAATCTTTCGACAAAATACTGAACTTCTAAATGTTGTCATAAAAACTGTAAGTTGATAAAAACTTTTGATAAAGGGCCTCCCCTTAAATTCGTATAATAAATCATACATTCTTCATGGCGGCCGTAATGTCATTGTGCATACTAAATGATAGGAACAGTTGTGGATGGTCCCTAATTATGTTAAAACGGTTTAATAATAAAGCTCTATTATTTTATTTGCATCAAAAGGTTCTTGAACACTGCTCCTTGAACTATAATATAATAGTATATAATTTTTGGATATTCGTAAGGCTGTTTGAAATGAAAGAATATACACTTTTAGGGTTCGTCTCAAAAATTCGCTTTAATTCGCTTTATTTTCACCTTAGATGACGTGTTATTGTGCATACTAGTATGCACAATATCACTTCATCTGAGTTGAAAATTAATAGGAATGAAGCAAATTGTGAAGCGAAATTAAGCTAATTTTTGAGACGATTCAAAGATCGGGATTTGTTAAAGATAAGGTTGCGAATGTTATAATGTTTTATACACTTTACAGTGGAATGGGAACTATATTGCTTAATGCACTTTTTTACGAACTTCACTTTGTTCCGAAAGATGAACTATGAACTATAATATCAGTCAAAAAAATAATGTGTAAGCTTCTTGTATCTTATTTCTTATTAAAACTATTTGCCCGAAACGGTTTGATACTCTCGAAAAACGGTCACATATTCTTTTAGGGTTCATCTCAAAAATTCGCTTTATAAATTCGCTTCATTCGTAGTATACACAAAACACTCCTTCTGTGATGAAAATGGTTCGTATTACGATACGAATTTTGTGGACGGTCCTTAGATTGAATCAATCTTCACAAAGTGCACACTCATTCACTGTCCAGTTTTTTAAGTGTAAAAAAGACTTATATGGTAACAGCTTCTTTCCACGCACATCTCACATTATCTCCCCTCTAATTGCTTTCCAGTCTTATATGATTTACAGAGGTTCAAAACCAATGTAAATTCTTATCTTCTGTCATAACTTTTCCTTCTTATGTAGCTCATTACCTAGTAGTGGTCTTCTGACCTTGTTTTGAAAAATAAATCTGATCCTTCTCTAGATATAGTGGATTTAATAGTTCCGAATACATACCAAACAGGAAAGGCGTAGAGAGAGGATAATACATGTATATTTATGTATATAGAGTTTAATCTAGAATATGATCAGTTTAAGGACAAGGTTTGTGTAAAATAGCCCTTAAAATAACAGTATTTAGTATGCACAATGCTACTTCTTTTAAAATGAAACGATTTGTGAAACGAATGTTTTAAGGGACCGTCTCAAAAATTCGCTTAAATTCGCTTAGCAATTCGTTTCATTCCTAATAATTTTCACCTTAGATGAAGTGTTATTGTAACACATAAGTGTTACAATAACACTTCATCTATGATGAAAATGAAGCGAATTATGAAGCGAATTGCTAAGCGAATTTTTGAGACGGTCCCTAAGACAAAGCATTGTTTTTATTTAGGATGATAGTGAAGACGAGGAACACAAAACAGAAAAAGAACATAAAAATACTAACACTTCAAATGTATCAGACGAAAAAATCGAATCACCCACCACTGTAACTATACAACAACAAAATGATGTAATTCCAACTTCGAAACCAGTTGAAGAAAGAATTGCTGTAAATGTTCCTGTAGAAGATTCGAATCATTCATCTGCGGTGCAAATCCAAGGTATAATATCTGTGATGTAGGTTAGAGGTTTGGCAAAATTTCCACCTATCTAAAACTTCTGTTCTATAACTTGGCACAGGTGTTCTTTAAAAACTTAACTGTACATAAATATAAAATTGCTAAAGTTAACAGTATCTAATTTGCTGACGTCAGCAATGATTTTCGTATAGGATGGTCTGCATTTTTCATATTATTTGCAAAATTTGGTTTTTCCTATGTAACTTTTGCAGTCTGATTGGATTTTCTGAAAGGTATCTAGTAGTTATTTCTTAGGTATGTTATCAGAAATGTTTTATTTTTACTTGTGCAGGTAGTAAAAATCGCCCAAAGAAATAAAATAAACCAATTCTTTTTGCTAACCCCGGTCTAAAGCGGTTCTCGTGTAACCCCTGGAGAATTTTTTTCAAATTGGTTTTGTAATTATCTGATAGATAATAGAAAAGTACTCAGAGTCACAAAATATCAACTAAATTCACTTCTTCTTTTTTCTTTTTTCGGTTCTTGGAGACAGTCTACAAAACGTATCAATTTTTTATACAGAATAAGTACAAAACATATCAATTTTCACACAGCAGAAGTGTCTTTGCGCATATCATTTTCATCTCAGATGAAGTGTCATTGTGCATACAAAGTATGCACAATGACACTTCATCTCAGATGATAACGGTATGTCCATAGACACTTCTTCTGTGATGAAAATTGATTAGAATCTTCATACGAATTTTATGGACGGTCCCTTAAGAGTTCTACGAAACTCGTATTAATTTTCATACAGAAGGAGTGTCTTTGTACATACTTCGTATGTCCAAAGACACTTCTTCTGTGGTAAAAATCGATAAGAATCTTCATACGAGTTTTATGGACGGACTATTTTCTGGACTCTATTATTCTTTTAGATAATAAAACTGTTAAAAGTCAAGAAGTTAAAATTGAACTTCAACCATTAGATGACGATGATGTAAATATTAACCAATCACAACAACATACAAAATTAGATATAGACTTAGAAGCTGGTGAAGTAGGAAATACTCAAAGTAGTCATAATACAGCAAAAAGTCATAAAAACAAAACATTAACACAATCAACTGATATGGCTGTTAAGAAAAAATGCTGTGTTATACTTTGAATTAGTTTTTAGGAACCGTCTTAAAAATTCGCTTAATCAATTCACTTCATTCTTGTCAATTATCATCTCAGATGAAGTGTTATTGCGTATACTTTGTATGCACAATAATACTTAATCTGAGGTAAAACTGAAGCGAGTTGTGAAGCGAATTTAAAGTAAATTTTTAAGACAAACACTTACTGTGGTGTCACTTAAAAATTATTCTCCTGAAAATGTCAAATAACTATATGTAATCAGAAATAGATTATTCTGAATTTCATGCAGTGATAAGGCACTTACGTGTTACAATAACACTTCATCTAAGGTGAAAATGAAGTGAATTGTGAAGCGAATTTAAGCGAATTTTTGAGACGGTTCCTAAAGCGTTTAATTTTCATCTCAGACAATATATCGAGTATTCACAAAGATACTTGATCCGAAAGAAAATTGACAGGAATGAAGAGAATCTTTTGAAGACCAATCTTTGAGACGAACCTATAGAGAAAGTGTCTTATTATATCTTGTCAATATGAACAAAAACACTCCTTCTTAGAGCAAAAAGACATACAGTTTCTGGAAGCAGTACTGTAAAAGAATGTACAATTATCAGAATTTTTGGAACATAATCAAAATATTCCCAGTAGTCACAGTATGGAAATCGGAATAATCCATTTGAGATTATCCCGATTTTCTTGAAGTGATTGTTTTAAGCATAATATCAGTATTTACTTAGATCGTTCATAGTGACATTCGTATGAAACCTTTCATACCAGAAAAAGTGTATTTGAAGCATACCAAGCATTACTGTTAGCTACTGCCTTAACTCGTTAGTTTCAAACGATGACAGATGGTCAAACAAGTTTGAACAACTTTAAAAGATCTTCTGGTCTCCTTATAAATAAGAATTTTGAGTACTATTTTTAGTAAACTAATGACCGTCAATTCTCCTTAAATTGCACTCCTTCACATATTATTACTCTGAACAACTGCACTCCATCGCTGATTACTGGGAAACAACATAGTATATTAAATTAGGGATCCTCCGATAAAATTCTTAAAGAAAATTATTTTATTTTCACCTCATGGAGAAGCGCTCTCTTAAAATATATACACTTCTCACAAGAGAAAGGCTATATTACAAAATATTTGTACAAGTTAAGAGACCGTCTGCAAAGTTCGTATCACAAATTGTACAATTGTCATTACAGAAGAACTGTCCACGAAGATATTTCTTTTGAATAACAGTTGATTCGAATTTTCACACGTAATACGAAGCATTTTCGTCACAGAAGAAGTGTTTTTGTGCATACTAAGTATGCACAAAAACACTCCTTCTGTATGAAAATTGATAC
>JAUCNQ010020014.1:0-13677 GCA_032352715.1 Bougainvillia muscus | reverse complement strand
TGTATGAAAAGACCTATCACCAGACGGGGATGAAGATGTTTTGCTCTGTATATTTATATTTCGATAAGCTAGTAGTACACATGTAAAAGGGATGTTTGTTAATATCATATTAGCTTTATCGATTCCCTGTTCCAGTCAATCAACAACATATTCTTCATCATACATTGCTTCACTAGCATTGGATGGGAACACAAATACACACACTCATACAGCTGATGGTGATACGAACCCTTGGTGGAGAGGCGATCTTGGAACAGAGAAAATTGTGACTAAGGTTAATTTACCACCTTAGAAATTTAGTAACAACCCATTTTCATGAAATACAAATTACTAGAAACTGCGACTGCATATATATCGTACTTCTTTTGAAAAATGATTTTGATTATTGAAAAATACTTGTTGTAGCTAAAAATCTGAAAGTAAAGTTATAAAATTTTTTAACAAACATTTTGAAAACAAGATGATAAACTAATATGTCCGTTTTACTGCATGAAAATCTATGTTATCCGTTATCCGAGTTTTTCAACCAACATGCAGAGATCTGGAGTTTTACTCTCAAGGTTTCTTCAGTTTGCATGATGAAATCCTTAAACTACAGAAGTTTTTATGCAGTGTATTTTATACCCATAAATTTTTGAAAATATAAAAAATTCGGAATTTAAAACTTCAAAACAAAATTTTACGAACTGGAATCTGAAATTTAAACAAAATCACAACGAAATGACGCAAGAAAACTAGATCTGATAACCTAATGCAGGTTGTTTAAGTGGACAGGTACTGTGTTTGATTTTAAATGCAAATACGCTAGAAGAGCATGTATGAAGCCTTTATTTGTTGCTTTTTAGTTGAGGAATCTGTCAATTTCATTTGTTTTAGAATAGTGTATTTCTTTACAGGTTATGGTTCATGGTCCCAATCTTGGACATACAAGTCATGCAACAATTACAATCGAAGAAGAAAACGGAACTAAACACGTGTGCGGAAACACGGAGACACAGAAAGTCAACATTGTCACGATTACTTGTCAGAAACCAATTAAAGGTCGATATGTGAAGATTCAGAGACGTAACCGGCAACACCTAGCGCTCAATGAAGTAAAAGTCTATGGAATCTACATTTAATGTTTTGTTAAAAATGTTGGAATAATTTTCTGGAAAATGTTATTTTTCATTTTATGATTGATCCGGTTGTTGTTGTTACCGATTCCGTTTTAAATATCATAAGTTAAGCCTGGCTGGAATATATATTCAATTGGAAGGAAATGGTCCATTAGATAAAAATAAAGCTACTAGATTTTCTTGTAAGCTACGACTGTATTTACATGAAAGCGTAACTGTCTTTGTCATCATTCTAGAGGAAGCAGTGGCGAATTGAGACCTAGTGAGAGCACCACTATTGAGACTAATGCTAATTGAATTTTAATGATTAACAGATGATTGTTAACCTTTAAAGATCTAACAATCATAATATATTCAACTATTTAAAATTATGACTTTTTTTCCTACGTTTTTTTTCTTTGACTAAGTAAAAACGTATTGCGGATCTTCTAATGGGGAGCGTCCGATTGTTTACCTAAAAGAACTTCGTCCCTTGTAAGTGCGAATTAATCGGGATAATTGCATTCCAACTCAAATTATATAACGATTATTGTGCTTAGAGTATGGTCAGGATTCTCTCATGTCGAACACATGAAATAGGACCCACATTGATAACGATGTCTCAACACTGAAGTGATCATGTGGTATAAATAATCGGAAATAAATAAAATTGAAATTAAAAATCGATTATCAATAGTTTCTTGTACTGTGCCCATCGTACTTACAAAAATAATAACTTACCTATTTTATCTATTTTTTTAATTAATATTTTTGGACGCTTACCTTTAGCTCTTGTATTTGCTAGCTAAATTAAGAAATTATTGAATTTATATATTATTAGGAAAAATAATGACGTCATCTAGACAACCACCCCATTACTTTTAATTATTGTATTTCCACAATATTTAGACACGAATGCTAAATCAGTACATATACACTGTTTTACATTTAGGTCGTGTTTTTATAAAATAGATTGATAAATAGTAATAAATAGTGGCGGATCCAGCCCTAGCAACACGATGAAGAGCTAAAACATTTAATTCTTAGCAGCCCTCTGTATGCTGATGGGTCTTAAGAGACCATCATCATGCAGAAAGCAATTAGAATTAATCACTTTCAGCATGCTTTGAATCTCCATTTCAGTACTGTGACTATGTAAAAGCGTGTTCTGAGTCCGCATTTGATAAAAATATGGTTGATTGATTGATAAATGTGTTCAGATCTGGGACAATGGAAGAGTATCAAGTAGGAACATTGGAAATACAATCCCTTCATCTCATCCTCTTCAGGTCTGACATGCGAAATAAAACCTGGTCTTGAAATTGAAAATAGATTTAAAGTATGACTATAAAAACGTTTGAATGGACGTCAAAGTCGTGATATTCAATGACGTCATCTATTTTGATTACGTAATTAGTTAACATGACATTGTCTTTCATCCTTTCGTCAGCTTGACAATAGCCTTCGTTAAGACAAAATAGCACGTCAGCCGAAATAAAAATTTATTAATAATTATTGATTCTTTACTTGTAGCTTAGTACAAGTCTTTAAAAGGACATGGCTTTTCTAAAAGTGGCTAAAAATGTTGAAATGATGACGTCATATGTGGATAAATCAATTCACAGTCAATAAACGTCAGAAGTATTGCTAGTTAAAATGTTATAGTGTCCATTAAACCAATTTTCAGCAATTATATGTATTGCAATATACCTGGAAACCTCGTGGTATAGGTTTTTCAGGCTATTAAAGTTCAGTGGAAATACGGATTGGGAGGGGTCAAATACGTGCCCTCTAATACCTCTCAGCATAATTATCTTGTGTTACCCCCATTTATTTTTAACTTTTACATTACTTTATTGAGAAACAAGTACACACAATTTCTATGAACATGGAGTGGAGAATCACGTCATTCTCGAACGGCAGCACGACGTTTTAGCATATTTTGATGTATCCATATTTGAATTACTTAATTTATAATACCTATTTCTGAAAAAAACAATTCTGATGTAAGTATGAATGATATGAATATGTCACTTTAAACGCACTTTAAGTTGTGGTCTGTAAAATGTCAATTGTTGCATTTTCCGAATAGGCGAACTGTAATCATTCATCGAAGAACGAAGAGATTGTTCAAACGAAAAAACTGTTGTTGTTTTCTGTGGTGTGTCTTCCCGTTAAAAGTTATATAATGAACGCATTTTGCTGTAGTTTTTTAATAAAAATCATAAATTCAAGGTATGTGTAAGCTTATTTCATCTTTTATGTTAGCGTTATGCTGTGCTAAGATCACTTTGTGCATCTTTTATGTTAGCGTTATACTGTGCTAAGATCACTTTGTGTGACTTTTATGTTAGCGTTATACTGTGCTAAGATCGCTTTGTGTGACTTTTATGTTAGCGTTATACTGTGCTAAGATCACTTTGTGCATCTTTTATGTTAGCGTTATACTGTGCTAAGATCACTTTGTGTGACTTTTAGAAGTACACTCTTTGGGGTTAAATTTTTGTGTTTTTCGCTGTTAAAACATCGTTCTTTATACTTATCTGTAATGTTAATGATAGTTTTGATAAATCACAACATGTTTTTCTCTTTTAACCGTTATAACTTCGTATCAAACTGCATTAAGACGGGTTTCTACTTGACGAATTTATTCGTGCGAAGCGAATTGGATCCTACTAATTTTTTCGCCGCAGGAATTCGTAGCGAAATTGAAATATGATGCAATAACTCTTCTGCGCATGTGTAACGGCGAAAAAATCCGCTTCGCACGAATTAATTTGCCTAGTAGAAACCCGCCTTTATACGATAAGGAATATAAGTTTTACTTTCCGAAATAACTTCTCTGGCTCAAATTTTGTTCTCATGTACACCACGAAACACATGATCACGTGCAGCATTTCCTATTCCCCATTAAAATGGTATGAGTTGTGACAAGAATTATGTGGATGCTCCCAAAATATTGAATATAATTTAAGGTAACAGAAGAACTACAGAATAAATACAGACGATGTCCTTAATGACCTTATTACCTAATGAAAAATAATACTTTGCTTTACAGAGTTTATTACACAACCTGAAGATATATGGTATAAAGCTCGGAATCTCAAATGGTTGTTTAATAAAATTGTTAATAGATAACATAATCTATTACTTAGTGACGTTACTACCCAATGATGAAACTGGAATGATAACATTATTAGTATTATATTACTTAAAATGCGTCCATAGATATACAATTTTACACTTTACTTCCTGGTTTCTATTAAATAGTCATACACACTAAAATTGCGTGGTTGTAGCGAGAGATATGCGGAATACATTCGATGTTGCCCTATCATCTTTCTGGATCAAATTGGTGAAACCGTTATACATAAATGGGCAGAAATTGTAATTTAAAAATATAAGTAGCGAAAATATATTGTCGTTTTAATTTGATAGCTTTTAGAGGCACGGAATACGGAATATTAATGACACATTGGATAGTTATAGTTAGTGATAATGGTTATATATCGTTTTTTTTTAGTAAAGTAGATTAACAAATATCTTCTAATAGTTTGATTGGTAATAACCAAGTACAGAAGCCACAATGAGAATATTTTGTGGAAATATTTTATGAGCATAAGTATTAAGCTTTCTTACCAATCGCAAGACTTTCAGTCGTTCGTGTGTGTATGCGAGTGCTACAGCGCGAGCGTATGGGAATGAGGTTTCTGACCTGAGTGACGGAGGTACAAACGACTTTGGACACTTCGCATGCGGAGGCAGTTGCGAAATTGGATGTAAACTATGTTGTGAACCGGGGGTGATAAATAAAGCGATAAATAAACTCACATAATGGCAGCTAAAGTTTCGAAGAGCTGTATAAGCATTCATAAGTTTATTGTTGAGGTGAAGCACACGCATCGCTCGCAGGTTACTTATCAACATCACACCCTAATCATTCAGAGAATTTTGTTGGTAGTGATACATTTATACAAATCTGTTAAGAGACGCAACCCAGGACAGACAGATAGAGAAAGAAGAAAGGTCCCTGCTCTGTGAACTCGTGAAAACAGTTCAAAACACATCGTTTTCTTTTAAAGATTTTATCAGAGAAATCATAACAACTCAAGTGAAGATGCACTAGCTCAGTGTGTATTTCAACAGACTTAGTTCAAAACGGCTATTTTTATAGCCACAACTACTAAAAAAACAAGATGTAGTGCTTGAAAATAATTCTTGTTTAGAGCTCTGGATAGGGACCGTCCACAAACGTTGTCTATAAATTTGTATCAATTTTTATACAGAAGGAGCGCTTTTGTGCTTACTTAATGGACCAAGACACTTCTTCGGTGATGAAAACGGTTCGTATTATTACGGTCCCAATCTTGTTTTGCGGACGGTCCTTTACTGTATTTTGTACATTATTTTGTACTGTAAATTCGTACATAGCGTAAATACAAACCATTTTCATGACACGTGGATGTCTTCGTAAAACCGCATAAGAACTACAGAGACTTACGAGGGGCCGTCCTGATTTAATTTCGATAATCACTCTCGTATTTCCCCATCTTAATCCTGTAATCTAAGTAACGCTACCGTAACACTTAACTAGATGCCCCCTCCCGTAAGGACCCGTAACTCTTCGTATATTTACAGACTTTTACGAAGAGTCTGCACCCTCGTTTCATCACAGTAGAGGTGTTTTTGTACATATAAAATATACAAAAAAGTACTCCTTCTGTAGGAAAATTGATACGAATTTCCATACTAATTTTGTGGGCGGTCCCTTTTATGGTAACTTTTAAACTATAAATACTTTCAAGTGGTTCATTTTTTTTACATGAAATTTTGTATTAAAAGGTGTAATATGCATTTTCAATGTCTATATATAAGTGTAATTTAAATGAGGTGTTTGTTGCAACTTCATAAAGGACCATGCACAAAATTCATATCGTAATTCGACCTATTTTCATCACAGAAAAAGTGTTTTTGCGCACACAAAGTAAGCACAAAAACACTATTTCTGTATTAAAATTGATAAGAATTTTGTGGACGGACCCTAAACTAAATTTGCGAGGACCCTTAAACTCTTGTGTAAAAAATATGGGAATGGAAATTCTCATAATACAATAGCTTGTTTTCCAAAAAAAAGAAGATATGTGTACGTTATTTTCCACTCCTAAAAACTCCTAAAATATCCTAAATTTTTGTCTTCCTACTAAATTCTCCTAAAATGTCCTAAATAAATCTTGAAATTTTTGTTTTCTCCTAAAAACTCCCAAAAAAAATTCAAAGTTGTCTGACATTTTGTCTTGTATTGCCGTCTTCATGTTTTCCGAAACGATTTTGGAAGATTCTTGATTACTTCATACAAAAATCTCCTAAATTGGTTAAATCTCCTATACTTGTTAGTATATTTGTATTAGTAATAGCATGACTTGGAGGGAAATTTGGGATAAATAACCTGAGTTTCCGTTTCAAAGCTTTACCAAATAGACCGAACGTAGTGAGGGTTATTTGAAAAACTTTGAAACGAAACGAGGGCTATTTATCCAAAATTGCCTAATAAAGTCATGCTATTCCTGGTTAATCGCATGGAAGATTGACAAAAAGTTCTGCTACTCTCATTCCTTTCTTATTTCATTTATGTAAACATTGCAAATGTAAATGGAACATTAGAATTATTTGTAATTAGCAACAATAAATTTGATTAGTTTAAAACTTTCGATTGTTTAAACAATCAAATATTTTTTCTTCTTTCAAAGAATTTTTCGCAAACATTGTTTGTATTCGCAAACATTGTTTGCATTTGCAATGTTTTCATAGAGAGATGGACACATGGATTAGACAATCGGTGCTGATTTCGAGGTTTTTATTGCCCCGGGAAATTACAACTCGGAGGGCAATTACACAATAATAGTGCCCTGCACGTTTGGCAATCTCCAGCTATTTGTAATTAGATTACAAGCCAAATTACTCGATTTCTCCTAATCGGAGCAAAATCTCCATCTGCTAAATTTTCATCTTTGATTTTAAGTGACCATCCTGTTTTGCCTGTGAAGAGGTAGAGTTTCAGTTTTGTAGATTGGGTAAAGAAAAATAAATTTTAAAAAATTCCGACAGTAAGAAAAAATGAGCCATGTAAAAAAATTGTGAATCCATAACAAAAAATTGTGAATCCATGCAACTCAAGAACTCACGAGACCCATCATGATACGTAGTACCCAACCAACATAATTTAGTACAACTTTTTTTTAGAAGAAAGAGGTATATTTAGCACGGCCTCAATGTTCTGCCTCAGCCTCAATATTTTCTGGATATTTAACATCATTTCTGAGTCTGCAAGGCTTTAACTTTTTGTTGTAAGAATACTAACTTTAAGTCTTCAATTTACGATCCATTTACTACTACTTTAGGAGCAGAATCTTTCGCTGGCAGAAACTTTCGCAAGCAAGAAAATTCGCGCGCGAGCAGAAACCTTTGCGAATTGGGTAAAAACTAAGTTTTTGCGGGCATAAACTTTCGCAAATGACTAAATGAAGCAACATTTTTCTTGAAAATAAAATGCGAAAAACATGTTTGAATGCCAATTTTATTTTAATATTATATGGTATACATCAAATCAAACTAAGCTGTATCAAAATTTACAAAAAGTTTGAAAATTTAACGAGCATAAACTTTCGCGAATCTATCAGTATAGAATTTTAGTGTTTTTACTTTCGCGATTCGCACCGAAATTCGCGACAGTTTGTGCCTGCAAATGTTTCTACCCAAAGTATATCCTCTTGATAGGTGTTCTTATTAAGGTTGGCCAACAAGTCTGGCCTAAGATTGTTCTTAAAGGTTGGTCTTAATATTTAGTAAATTCAGCCTACATCTTATAAAAATAAATTATGCTAAACTCAAATGTTTTTAAAACGTTTTTTGAGAAACTGTAGACAACAAAGTTTAGGGCCCAACCGAAAAATTCATATCCTTGTACAAACCATTTTGATCACAATAGAAGTGTCTTTTTGCATACTAGGTATGCACAAAAACACTCCTTCTGTATGGAAATTGATACAAATTTCGATACGAATTTTGTGAACGTTCACTACAAGTTGCAGATAAATAATTGTAGTAACTGCTTACCAACGCTTGTGTCCACCTCTCTGGGAAACAAGATTTAACCATCATAAAAAAGACGGCAACACAACAAAACAATTTCAAAAGATCTTCTTGTAATTTAATTTTGGGAAATAAAATATCCCAATATTACACGCCATTTTTAAACCATAAAACATGAATTATTCAAATTGTCCAACCAAAAAAATTAAGCCAATCTATTGTATTTTTTACAAATATGTTGCTATAAAAATAACCGTTCATATTTCTTGTGGTATAGTTTTACCCTTAGAAGATGTGTAGGCCGTTAGACCCCATTAGACCCTAATCGCCAACTTTATGAGAAGATTCACAAAGATTTTGCTTTTTACGAGCATAAACTTTCAAATAAATAGTAACTTTCTGGAATAAGCATTGACAACACAATATTTGAAGATATTAATTTAGCTAAGCTAGCTACGTTAACGGTATGAATAGGTTTTAGCGATTTGGCCCCTGAAACACGAAAAATAAATTATGAAAAATAAGCTAAATAGAACATGCTTTTACCTAGTCACGGCAGTAAGTGGAGTACTCAAAGTCGTTAATTTTAATTACATTATGTATGTCGCTGGGCCTCTAAAGACCCAGCGTCATACATAAAATAATCAAGAATTAACAGTAATTATACACCATCGCAATGCTCTGACTAGGGCTAGATCCTCCACTGAAATATGCAATGATTGCAAAATTAAATTACGCAAATTTATGGTAGCTATATATATTAAGGGATCGTCCACAAAATTCGTATCGAAATTCGTATCAATTATCATACAGAAGGAGTGTTTTTGAGCATACTAAGTATTTTGTGGACGGTCCCTAAGTGATCATCTCGAAAACGAAATACACTAAAAATGATACATATCATGAAGATTTTCTTGCTTTTAATTGTGAATTTTGCCTTTTATTGCTGTCATAAATCACAACAATAAATGATTCCGTCAAATGCTTAGCTATATATTATCGTCCTTTATAAATTCCGTGAATTAATAAAGGGCATGAAACGCGAAAATAAATTTCACGGATTTTGCCACTTTCTAATCCTTCAAGCGCAATATTGATTACGCCAAAAATTTGAATATATATATAGCGTGTAAAGGAAACAATATTTTGGACAACCTAGGCTGCTTCAAATAATATTGTTTTTTGAACCATCGTAAACTTCTGGGAATGTGCAGCTAGCTAGCTAGAATGTTTTTACATTTTCTCTTTTGGGATAGTTTCTACTCTTAGACACAAAGCTAGCTAGCTAGCTATTAGTAACAACACAGAAAAATTATCTGTGCAAACTCTGCAACATAAAATCAGAGAAAACATCCAAGAAAATATTTTGACTGCTCCATTGCATGACAACAAGACAACCCTCTAGCTGACATCACCAGCACACAGGATAAAAAACTTGAAATGTAACATAAGAATTATTATACAACCACATATTTGTGCAACAACCCAACCAACATACCCAATATCGTTTAGCTATACCTGTTTTCTTGAAATAGCATGCTGTGATCAGGGAAACAATCTCAGCTTTGATATAAATCCAGCAAAACTGTTTTGATAATGTCTTGTACAGCACAGTTAAAAATTCTGAAGACATGCACCACATTCCCACTCTGTTTTCGTCGCCATGTTTACATTATGAAATTAGAAATTTGGCGCAAGATTTTCCTCCTGATTTTAGCTTGCCGTCTCGCAGTCACCAGGCACCATTCTGACCGGCGATCCGAGAGCTTGCCAATTATCCACATATTACTTTCCTTCAAACTTTTGTGCCGTGTGAGGTTGCCTCTTCAGTTTAGCATTGCATTTCTCTTGCTCTTAATGAAGTTATTCTTGTCTTAACATTATACGGATATGGTGGCATACTCTGCTTTTTTGTGTTTTTATACCTCTCTGCTCTGCACCACAGAATAACCTTCTTTCGTTCCTAAGGAAGAACTTTTATGATCATGAAGTTGCTAAAATTGCTACCAAGGAATTCTAGGTTAAGAAATTGTTGTCGCTGGTTATCTTTATGGCGGCCATATTTTAAACAACTGATGCTAGGATGCCAGCATGAGATGTGTTATTTTGGACGTGTCTTGTAAATCTTTTTGAAATTTCACTAATCTAATAAAGTAAAACTAAAACTAATGTCTTTAAATTTTTTTATGGAAATTCAAATATAAGACGGTAGTTATCTATCTTCTAAAAATGCCTTTCACGAAAGAATATTCGCATTTTCAAAAGCAACCAACATCTGTATATCAAAGCTCTACAATTTTCTACCCCCTTATTTTCAAATAGAGCTACAATATTTTATAAATATATCCCTGAATTTGGCTAATGCATAGCTATACTTTTATCTTATTATGCATACTTATCTAATATTTATTTATTACGTTCTGTGGCGTATTCAACCTATTCAGAGTACCATTTTAGAGAAGTAGAATTTTTAATTCTTAATAGTTTGTGAATGGTAATGGGTCTAAAGAGAACATCACCGTACATAAAACAGTTACAAATTATTTTACTGTTGCGAATGCATGTTCTGAATCCACCAGTGCATCTGAGAAGGTTAATGTACTTATTTATAGAACTCCTAAGCAGTATATTTCGAAGATCATTATTATATAAGTTTTGCAATGACTGATCCAGTCATCTTAACTACGTTCCGAGATAAAATAAATAAATTTACCTGGAATCCAGTTATCACAATCTTTATCTGTAAAAGCGCACCTTATTTCACTGTATGAAAATTGGAGCAATACGATTGTATCAACTTATATGATATCTAGAGAAAATCTGTCTCGAAATATCACAAATTGGAGTCAATTTCAATTTGATTATTCCCATTTTCAGGCAATTACAGTGACGGAATCAGAACATGCTTCTACAGCAGTAAATACAAACTCAAAATCATTAAACTTTAATTGGCCAATTAGCCGAAAATAATTCCCATTATTTTTAAATTTTAATTGTGTTTGAAAGACCAGTCATCATGCATAAAGATATTAAGAATTCGCGCTTCTAAATCTCCTTCGCGATACTCTGACTGGGGTGGATCCACCACTGAGCAATATTCTTTTTCTTCGATATCTGATGTTTTACAGAAACTGTTTGAAACAACCATACCAACATTAAAAGTAAGGAATGTTGTAATACTGTTCTTATAGTTTTAAGCTGTCAAAATTTTAGTCCAGCCACTTGGAGCAACTTCTCCAACAGAGAGACAGTTTGCAGCTAAAATTATCTATGCAAATCTAGTAATAGGTTAATGTAGTCTATTAAAACGTTTAGTAGTCTTAAGGTGAATACATACAACTTAATGATGTGTTACCTTTGCGTGGTGGCAGCTGTAAACATAGATTTGAGGTCGGCCAAAAGTCTGTATGACAAATCATGCCATTGTGATGCTCTGAGATTAAGGTTTTTTTCTTCATGTAATTATATTGTTACGCTTCCTAATTTCTTAAACTTTTTTAGGACTTGTCTCAAACATTCGCTTTAATTTTTTCACAAATAGTTTCGTTTTCTTCTCAGACAAATTTTTATTGTGGACACAAAGTAAGCAAAAAGACACCTCTTCTGAGCGAAAGTTGTTAGAAATAAAGCTAAAAGATACGGGAAATTTATGAAGTGCTTCCTTAGAAGATCTTTGTCTCTAGTTAGGCTTGGTATCTTGATAGACACGACTAAAAATCAAAGAGATATAAGTTTATGTTTACAGTAAATGCGAAGCTAGTGCAGAGATATATCGCTAGCTTGCGCATCATTATGGAGAACTTGACGCAACTTGTGTGAAACTATATCTTCACAGGCACCAATATTCTGGTAAAGATTAGACCCTATAAAAATGCGTCAAAATCAACTTTACCCTCCCATTAACTGAATTTCATCAATGTGTTTCAGTTAGCACAATTAGAGACAGATGTAGAGTATGCTTTAACCCTTTCATGCATAATGTTGTAAAATGGTCAAACATACTTAAACAATCCTGCAGCATTCGCAGCTGGGTTGTGTAAGTATGTGTATCCATTTTAAATCATTATACATGAAAGAATCAACATTCGGAATAATTCAAGTTGGTTAAGGAAAATCAAATAATAAATCTGATTTTTAATGATACATTGTCACAATGATCTATTCTAGGATATGAGGGCCGCGTCAGATCAGTTGAATAAGTGATATTTTATTTTGTATTAAGCCCTAAAATTACTTCGTGTTAAAATAAAAATATGTATGTTTAGGACTATCTTACAAAATAGAAGCACCTTCACTATGTTAACTCAATGGGTAATACCCAATTGGCTCACTCTTTCCAAAGAAAATACTATCTTACAAATTAGAGACACTTTCACGGTTGTAACTCAATAGACTGTGTCCGATTGGCTGACGTTTAAAAGAGTTGGATTGGAGACTGGTTGCTATTTGGAATAGGCTTTGTTATAAGGAAGGAATCGTTGGTGAATATTTGTCCATCAGAATACTGTAATAATATTAGTGAACGAAGAAGTAGGTATTGTATTTCTTTCAATGATTTGTTAGTTCAGCCTGCATGCGTAGTTTCAAAGAAAGCGACGTCATGGAAAGATACATAAAACTAAATTTAAAGCTCGTGTTTAGTTTGGTTTCCCTTTAAGTACGACGATTACGCCTATATTTGGAAACTGGCTTCATGAATGATTTGAAAACACAATGTTTACACTGTTTTACTCCATTGTTCAATTAGAATCTTAACAGGGGGTGCACATGGGGATATTATGGAACATCTTATATAAAGTACAGCAAAACATCTAATACTGTTATTGTCAGTGATATAAGAACAAAAACAAGATGGTGCAAATGAGAAACATGTTACTATACATTGCGCAATTTTTGTTGTTGGCACAAGCAGGTAAAATAATGCCGTTCTCTATTTTTCTCCTGGAAAACAATTTAGGACATAGAATGTTTTTATCTGTCTTAAAAACGTTTTTTTTCTTCTAGTGGATAACCACACGTTCTGCTATTAGATAGCATGGTTGAATACGTAGTTATTACATTTACTGTTCCGATCATGAATCCTAATTAATTCTTTTCTCTTTTAACTTAACTCAACCTGTGTATAAAACATAAGTAGGATATTCTATACTAAATTAACAATTGCATGATATCAAGCTTACGCAAAGGCGGATATAGAACATGGTTTAACCTGGTCCCAGCTATAAGATGGAGATTGTTTTCACATCCTCCTAGCAATCAGGGACAAACAAAACGACAAAATTTTGGAGAATTTGGTATTTCCGCCTGGCTGGCTTGGCAAAACAACCACAAATACCGCTGTATGAGCCACATCTCCATTCTGAACAGTTCAACAATCTTTACGATTTCTTCTCTTGATGCCACGATCCTCCAATGTTTGCGATGCCAAGGCCAACAGACGAGTGAGGAAGATCATTTCCCAAGCATCTGACTTATGAACTCATAAACTGAG
>JAUCNQ010020013.1:0-12906 GCA_032352715.1 Bougainvillia muscus | reverse complement strand
CCCCCCCCCCCCCCCCCCCCCCCCCCCCCCCCCCCCCCCCCCCCCCCCCCCCCCCCCCCCCCCCCCCCCCCTGAGGACTTAACTGATTACTATTTGACATATTCTAAAATGAGTCTGTGGTGATTGCTTATCAACGATTTTAATTTTTTTTATTTGAGGAAACATTATCGGATGCAACTATTTAAAGATTTTTTGCATCATTGTGTTGCCTATAAGTAAATGTTAAAAATCACCTCGACCATCACTTAATAATGTATAGAACGAAAGTTATAAACAAAAGTTCACGGTTGTGGTACTTTGTACCCCCTCCCCTCCCACTACGGTCCAAATATGGTTAAGATAATAAGATAATAATCAAACACCGTAGTTATATCCACACACAGTAAATTGTTGTAATTGTAGAAGTAACGGATTTGTCTGATAAAATCTGTTTCATAAATTCGCACTCTTTGCACCTGTATTCATTCGTAGACAGTGTCTTTGTGCACACTTGTTATACGCAATAAAGAACATTCTCAGGAATGTTTTTTGATCTAGTTGTTTATTTAATAGTTGTTAACTTCAGATGTTTATTGAAATCGAATGTCTTGTTGTCAAATTCTTTTCCATTGCAATTTTTCTGAGTAAGACGTGCCTGCGTTATGTTTGACCCCCTGTAACCTCGGTTATAGTGAAGCATTAGATGTGTAACTTTGCCACATTCAACATATTCCTATACTACAATGCCTGCGAAAATGTAAGTCTTATAGCATAAATAAACAATTCTGGCTATTGTTTGAAACCACCTCACTTTTTCCGGCACTACTCCCTCTAAAATTCCTTAACTTTGATGTAGGCTTGAAACTTTGCACATGAACGTCTGTTAACCATACCTTTCTTTCGAAACCGGAATTTTTTTTTTATTTCCGGAAAATGTTCCGGAAAAACGAAAAGGAATACCGGAAAGGACTTCCTTACCTGCAAATCCGGTTTAACTTATGCGAAAGTGTTTGAAAACATTTAAAATCGGTACCTTATTACATGGTTCTTGCAGTGTTTGGAAGAGTATAATAAGCTTTGTTACTAAGTTTCGGTCGGAACTTAAACATAGTGATTTTACCCAATGTTTGACGTTTTGTGGCTTTTTAGATTTAGGTTATGCATAACATTCGCGCCAAGTTTTATGATCGTGAGGATTGGCATGTTTTGGTCTTTGAAATGGGTGCAATCCGTTTTCACCCTTTTCAAGCTCACTCCTAGCGCACTGATCACGCTTCATATCATCTGGTACTGACATGTGAACCCCTTTTAATTTTAACCGCCTACCATATTGCGCACGATGTATCCATGGCTGATTTTGTGCATCAAAAAACACTTCAATAATATGTACGTTAGCAAACAGAGAAAGAGACATCTTTATTTGTGTAGATTTTTGATTAAGAAATGTTTGCTAGCGGGCACCAATTTTGAGTGGTGCAGAGCCTTGACGCTACCACTGCTGCACATGCTCTGGTGGCACTTGAGCATCTTTTGGGATCAACATCAACTCTTCCCAGACAAAGGCGCGGTCAGGGGCATCTCCTGTCAGGTAGTATAGCACGCGATTACCAGGCTCTTCAACGATGCGATCAAGTCTGTAGGTCTGTTTAGACCATATCGCATCGGTGGTGCGACGGTGTTGATCCCTATTCGCTTCGCCGGAATGCAGCAAGTAGAGGAAAAGCCCATCTTCAGGCAAAAGCTTTTCCTTAGGGTATGCTTCTGCATTAACCAGTGGTACGTCTTCCTTCTTGATAGCCTGGTTAGGCTTTCGATCGATCATTGCCGTCTTGGTGTTGTTCATCTTGCTAACTGTCTTGTAGAGGTATTTGACCCAGGTTGTAGCGACTTTTAAAGGGTCTTGCAGCTCTTGGGCATCTTGCGGTCTAAGCAAGTGTCGGGCTAGCTCTTTGTTATACGCCTGGACGTATGCAGTGAGCGTGTGGCGGTATTTGGTGGTAGCTCTTCGAACCTCGATGCCCTTAGCCTCTAGCAGCCTTGTCATGTCTTCCTTAAAACCCACTACCGTTATCTACCTGAACGACCCTCGGATAACGCAACGGCCCAGCCCTGTAAATGTTTTTGATAGCATCTGCTACTTCTGAAGCCTTTTTCGTTCGCAGAGGTCTCGCGACCTTATACCTTGAAGCTGCATCGATCCCCGTCAAAATATATTTGTACTTGTTGCCGTACAGCTTGTTGCATGGCATGTAGAGCAGGACAAGTTGATGCATCTCATTTGGCTTTGTGATGTTAAAATGGGGGTGGTCCACAACTTTGGGGTCTTTGATATACCGGATCCAGAGCAGCTGGCGAGAGAGCCATTGCACGACCGTTTTACGAGGGAGTTGTGACGTCTCTTGTAGCTCTTTAATGGCTTTGCGTCCAGTCCACAGATGGTCCGGTTGATAGTAGATCTCGCTTAGTTTCGCAGACTCTTTGGTATCCATTTATATTAGACTCGAGACTACATGTACTTGTATACAACCACTGCTAAAATACCCAGACCACCGACAATAAACGCCACCTCACCTGTTTTTTGCTGCTCAGAGGGGTGATAAAAGTCGCTCAGCTTTGGTGGGAAATCCTGCTTGTGTGTTGCCAGGTAGTACTCTCTCGCAACATCGTCCATCTCATTAATGGCAGCCGAAGCCGGTTGTTCTTTTCGAAGAAACTGGGCATCAGAGTCGATTTTTTGCTGCCGTTTATGTGCCCAATCTACCTGAGCTTTACGCAGGATTTCTTCAGCTTTCACCCGCTTCTCACGTTCCTCCGCAGCATGTGTTTTATCCAAGTGGCTGAACAAGTTGTTAGTCCCTGAGAAGGCCAACGCATTGATCGCCGCACCTCCTATCATGAGATGAGAGCGATTGAAACCATTTATTGATGATTTAACATCGATGAATACACCTGAATACACCTGTAGCTTAGCCATCTCTCCATTTGTTTTTAGAGTCAAGGCACGTGTTCAACACACTCGTGCACTCAGCAGCTGACCTCACTTGCTTGGCAACAGAGCTGATTTGTTTGCCGCCACAGTTGAAGCACGTGTACAGGGCCTGGTTAACCGCGTTTGGGACGCGACACAGACGAGTAAACATCTCGGCCTTTTGTTTCCTCGCTGCGTCAAATAATGGGCTTGAAAAAAAGTCATGCAGCTTTTTAGGTTCCAAGAGGCATCTGTCTTTTCTCGCAATCAGCATTGTTTTTTTCTTCCATTTTTCAATGATGTCACAACACATCAATGAAAACCCTCTGGACAGCTACATAGAGATTTTATAATTGTACCAGCCTTGCTTGATCGCGTAGTCGTCGACCATGATGGCCACTGTAAAGTAACCCCCAAGTTTGGCGCCATCAGTGAAGTCTATCTTGGTGCTCGGCGCTGTTACACCGAGTAGCTTCTTACCTCCAAGACTAATTGCCACGGTATAAGCGCCCAAGCGCGCTTCTTGCCAGAGAGAGAGTCTACGATTTCTTTTCCGGACATGATTTTATAATAGACGAAATCGATCGATGTTTTGCTTTTGAGGTTGGTTTTGAGGCGGGTTTTTTTTTGTTTTGCGACTGCTAACACTCCAGCACCGTAGTATAGGTAGTATGTCTTGTCAGTACTTGAACTGACTTGATCAAGTTCTTTTGCAGGTTCTTGACCAGGTACTTGACCAGGTACCTGACCAGGTACTTGATCAGGTACCTGACCAGGTACTTGACCAGGTACTTGACCGACTTGACCAGGTTTTTGCTGCTTCTTGAGTAGGCCCTCTTTACCTTTTCTATTCTATGCGACAAGTCTCTCACCAGCAGCAACACGACCTGGATGTTTTGGCTTCGTTATCTTTTTAGGATCGACCATTTATTTAGGAAACGTCAGGTCGTTTTCTGAACCTTTGACTTCAGCAGCGATTTTTTGCGCTCTTCGGAGATTTGTGCAAACATCTCCCAGTCCAGATGGCTGAATATGGTACAGACGAGCGATATTGGGGCCAAGACAGCACCGCATTTTTCATAGATATGGAAATCCAGGATCCCCAGTATGCGACCTGACGTTAATTGTTGGCGTTAGTTTCCCAAGCATCTCAGATGCAGAATTTTTGATCAAGAAAGAAGAGTTGATATCTCCCATCATCGCTGCTACGTTGTCAACCCCCGATAGACGTGATACTAGGTCCTTCTGCTTGACAGATGATATCGGGTCAGATACGCTCTTGTACAGCTTATCGATTATCTTATTAGAGGCCTTGTCTACACGTTCGAAAGTCCACGGCGTTTTTCCTCGCAGTAGCCCCGCCTTTCCTTGAGAGATAAGTTCTTTCAACACTAGTTGCTTTTGCGACTGTTCAACGCCCTCCCTCGGAGTGTCAACAGTATCGAAAATTTCGTTTAACTGCTCCATTCTCTTTATAATAGGAAAAATTCTGTATGCGAATGCAACCAGTACTATGTACAACGAAATCAAGAGCAGTTCTGTGATCATTTTATTTTGATCACAGAACTACAAGAAGGTCAGCTACCTGACCTAGTTACCACGGTACTCCGGAACGTATGGAGTAATTTGTTGTTTCACAGCTTTTTACTTTGCTGTTTCATTTTTGAGTTGGACCTTTCTTTCAGCCCATTGTATCAGAGATATCTCTGATGATTGTTTCACAGCTTTTTACTTTGGCGTTGATTTTTCAGTTGGACCTTTCTTTCAGTCCATTTTTTATCAGATATCTGATATATATTTGACTTTTTTAGGTGTTAGCTTTCAGTTATTGCTTTCTACTTTTCCTTGTGGATGTTACAGTCACACAGGGTCCCCAGTTTGTGTAACCGCTCTAACCACGCTTTCGTTACAGCTCGCATTTCATTCATTACCTTGTACCATTTTACTTTTACCATGCTCTCCAACTACTGGCACTCCACCCTAGCTTCTCAGATCTAGATCTCTACTAGCTCTGAGCTCTACCCCAGCCATTTACTTTCGTTCTACCTTTCCAGATGTCATTTTCCAACTTTGGCACAACCCCTGAGTACCGGAACTCACCGATGTAGCCGATGAATTCAAGGTCAAGGGGCCCCGACGGTCCGGAGATGAACAGTAGCTACATTACCATATGATCTCGTTCTCGCCAGAACATTTAATAAAGTATTGAGCATTAATATACCCGCTACATATTTAATAAGCTTTTTACTCATGGTGTGTGTGATTCAACATCGTAATAATATATTTATTATTTTTTTCCGCATGAGCGGTTTTCGGTAGTGTCTCTTTAATTTTTTAAAGCTGATGAGTCTTTAAAAAAATGTTTGAAGTAGAGTTCCGCTCCAGTAAATATTTGTTAAATATTTAGATTTTTTTATAGTGTTTTCTTCGGTATAATGTAGCAGTGATTTTATGTAAAAACTTTTAAGGGCTCAGTATGATTTTCGTCATCTAACACAGCACGTTTGTCGTAGAATTCAGACAAACCGAGCTTGTAGGTCACTACTCCGAGCTCGCAGCTAGGCTTTATGAGCTGCTAGATGCCCTCGTGCAAGGGTTGTAACGCCATCTGGCTGGATCAACCTTTTGTCATCATCTCGGTTCAGTGCTAGCTTATTCTGTTTTACTGTGTAAATCTCGTGTTTTTCGTTTTGAAACAGGACTTGCTCACGATATACATTTTTGCCATCATCCAAGCATCTCTTGTAGTCGTCAAAGGTGATCGTCTGTTCTACAAAACATTTCTTGACCCCCTTGCACCGTTTCCTTTCAGGCTTTTCTGCACTTAGCACCTTGTATGCGTACAGCTTAGCTCTCAAGGCAACAAACTCGGTCATGATCTTTCCACCAAGTTCATCTTTCATTAGACCGATGACTTTCTTGCTCTTTCCGATCGCTAGAGGTCTAGCATCTTTCGTTGAGTAATTGCTCGTGTCGTACTTCTTCTCTACATCGTTGGCTATGTCTCTGTAAAAATCTTCTGTATTGATGTGGTAGACATAGCTGTCTGTGTCCGTATAGCATAAGCTCACCTTACTTCCATACTTAGCCAGGGCGTACTCGTAGTGAAACTCGTACATGATCATCTTGCTGAGGTCCAGTATCGCCTGACCGAGGTAGACTGGCTTTTTCATTACAATCTCTGTCTTCCCCATCTCGACGCCCATCCAGTTTTTGCTGAATCTCACACCACTCTTGAAGTTAGGCTTCATCACGCGCTTACAGTAGTTTTTCTCGTTGGTGGTCAGCTTCATGTCTCTGTGGTTTCTGATATTCTCCATGGTCTTACCAAAAACGCTGTTATCCATTCGTTTGAAAAAGTCTTTCTCAAACTCATTGGCTGCGCCTTGCCTGAGCCTCGTGTTGAGGTCTATATATGGCTTCAACCAGGCGCTCTGTTTGTACTGAATTACTCGGTGTACCTTTTTCAACACCAGACCATGTTTTAGCGCCTGATTCAGCGTCCTGATGTGAACCACGTACCTTCTCTTGTTCTTCAAGTTCGGCACCAACTTTTCGACTTTTCTGATCTTCATTCTCAGTGCAAGAAAGGGCAGCTCGTTATGTCTGTCGTGAAGCTCCTCTGGATAGTCCAACGTCAACCTCTAGGAGGTACCCGTGCTTGTCTTTTCCACCAGTTTTTCAATGGTTTCTGCTGTAAAAACTTCAACGTTTGATACTCACTTGAAGCCATGCGTTGGTAGGTTTTGACTCATCGTCCAGCCATACAAGTTGTTTGCGTCTAGGTACTGTAGGTACGATGACTCCTCAGTCGGATTATATTTCTCTCCCATGTACTTGTTGTTCGCCTTTGCGTAGCGGTGTATGACTTGGGTGATCCCACCTCTGACACCTTTTTCAAACATCAACAACATGTCAGGGTCTGTCAGCAGCTCGAGGTCAACACTGGTGTACATTAGTGCAACTTGCCACGCTAATCCGGGAGCTGTGCAGTAGTGTGCCGGAGCGAGCTGGTAGTGGTTGAGGAATGTGTCTCGAAAGGTCTCAAAGACGTCCGCCAACAAGAGTACATCTGTCGCCAAATAGACGTCGTGATAGTCTCCGAGGGTCACTTGATCATCATCTTTTGGAGTGATGCGGTTCCACACTTTCTGGGCATGATCATTGTCTTTATCCTTGATGCCGTCCATACACAGCTTGCTATAGAGAGCCTCTTGAGGTGGGAGCGACGTCTCTCGGAACGTTTTCCAGTTGTCCATGTAATCGTAGAGATACACGCCCTTGCGTCGGATCATCTGAAATATATCCTCCTTTTCGTAAAATCAACGGAGACTCTTGAATTGCTCATCGCTTAAGTTCTTCGGGAGCTTATCCAGACTGTCGACCATAAACCTGCAGCTGTTGATGAAGCGGAGGCTGTTCTTTTTGACGACGTCCTTACCGTTCTTGTCTTCGACCCCTGCCAATTTTACAGGAAATTTTACGTTAAAGCTGATATATTTCTCCTTGTTCTCCGCAATGACTTCGATGTCTTCTTTGTTGAACCTCTCCCCGCGCTCTCGAATGAACATGTGCACGTCGTATCCACTCAGGTTATGAAACACGACCGGGATGTGGTTTGGTATCTAGAACCTGATATTACACTCATTGTGCGCGGCACCTCGGTATAGCCCCGTGAAATGACAGTGGTCCCTTACCTTGCGATTTTTAGGGTCGTCAAAAGACCTCAAGCAGATGTGTCACTTTGTTGCTGCGGATGCTGTCTCTGCAGCACGTATGGCAGCTCTAGCATTGGCTGCTGCGGGTACGCTTCAAACATTCGCTTAGCTTCGCTTTCGAGATGGTCTATAAACTGCTCCACACAGTCTTCTCCGCGGTATACAGTGAGCGGATCTTGAACCTGTCCATATGCAAACTTACTGTATCCACCCCAACCTGAAGGCACGTGTTGGTTGATCTTTTCTGTGCTTGACTTGCCGCTTCATCCATGGGCTTCAAGGTGCTCTCAAAGTCAGCGTACATCATGAACGGCACCTTGAACTGATTTTGACTGATCTTCACAGCCTCGTGGTCTATACGGTACTCAAAGTGCTTGTCTCTCGATTCGATTACTGTGAATCCCTGGAGACAGTTTACGCAAAAATGTTTCGCTCTATGATATTTAGATGTTAAGCTGCCCAAGAGCCTTGACATGCTTTTGATGCATCTATAGTGACATTTTTCACCATCAACAACCAGCAGTAAATTGACGACCTTGCTGCATTTAGCATTGTAATTTGAACGCCTTCCTATGTAGATCTTGCTATCATTCGTAGATAAGACGTTCACTGCAGTATTTGGGTTGTTTTTCTCAAACTTCGAGATCTTGTTGACCGCCACTGGAAACTCCAATCCACCCCAGTTGTATCGACTTTAGTATGGTCTTAGAACTGATATTCTTTCCTGGTGAGCATCAATCTCTTCATAGTGTAATGATGAGATGATCGCTCACTGAAAACATTGCTCATCCTTGGTTTCGGGTTGATCACTGCATTTTTTAAAGCGATCCACTTTGGGAGCTCTATGTACGATGAACCGCCCGTCAAGACTCACTTAATGAAGTTGATGTCTGTGTGCATTATGCTATCCAGTGTAAAGCCGCTCCCTGGTAGTGCAGGGTTCTCCACTTGCGTCTTGATGTGCGCAAACGCAGCGTTTAAAATGTCTTCAATGTCTCAGCCTTGCAGCACCTCCATCATTTTGCTGTTAAACGCCTTTTCTACGATGATAGGTTCAGGTTGAACCTCACCATTAAAGACCTCTGCTTCTTTTCGCTATTTTACCCACATGGTAAGTTGCATTTTCGCAGACTCCGTTTCGACGACCTTCTTAGCAATGAGGTCAGTGGCCTGCGCCCTAATCGTCTCCATATAGCAATCGATGTCGGTCTTACCTGCGCCTCCGATTCTAAACGACTGAAATGCGGCATTCAACGGATCTTCATGCTCTACAGGTGTGAGGTCTGCTTCTTTTTCAACCACTTCCTTTAACCCCCCCTCCCCATTTACCTTGCTCTTCACACCATCGTACAGCTGTAAGATGCCACCTTTTACCTTTGAAAGGTATCCATATTGTCCGGGGTAAGGATAATTTTCACCTGTCTGAATGTGAAAAATGCCCCTTATCTAACTTCTGTTCTATAGGCCCACATCACATGGAACTTCCCACAGATGTTCTTTGAACACTTAATAGTACATAAATATAAAATTCATGGCGTCAGCGTTGTCTTTTTTGCTGACGTCAGCATTTTCGTATAGTATAGTCCGCATTTTTCCCCTGTAACTTTTAAACGCATGCGAATTTTTTAATCTGATTTGATTTTCTGAAAGGTATTTAGCAGGGCTTTCATAGATAAGCTCTCAGAATTGGTTATTTCTCACTCCTTCAGGAAGTAAAATTCGCCTAAAAAAAAAAATATTCCAATTTTTGCTACCCCCGGTCAAAATTGGAATTTTTGTTTTCAATTTTTTTTGTTACTATCCGATAGCTAATAGAAAAATACTTAAAGTTCAAAAATTTCAGCTAATTGGATGAAGGCATTCAAGAGATATTAAAAAAACCCGTCTAGGGGGCATTTTTGCCCCCCCCCCCCATCAGGAATAGGGTTAACCCGCGCTGCTTTGCAATCTCACGCAGCTCTCTAACGGTATGAGTTATATTTTCCATGTTTATTACAGATTTTTACATCACATTTTTTAAACCATGTGGACAGAATTCCGAGACAGTTGCCATAGCAACAATGCCGAAAGTGAGTTGGGCATGCCCACTGCGGGCCCGACGCACCAACAGCCACACCACTTTTTCAAAACTTGTCGAGTCTTGGAACCTTCCTCTCTGTCTGGAACTCACAGCCACAACTTCCCAATCTCGCGTTTTTCGTCTTCTGCGAGGCACCAGTTCCGTGATCTGCTAGGGTGCCAAGCCACCTTGAGGAGCTCTCCTCCGATCGAGGCTTTTTGGGCTTTTCGAAGCCTATAAGCAGTAACTCCCTCGAGTAGGCCCACATTGTTTACCTGACACATCTCTACCGTCATAAAGTAATCTTGGACAAACCAAAGCATACATTCATCTCCCTCAGCTGCCCCGGCGCACATCTCTTGAATTTTGTAGTAGTCAGGAACATACTGTAAGACATATGGCATCTTTTTGACTGCCTCTAAGCACATCTCTTGCGTCACAAAGCGATCAGGAACAAACTGCATCGTCCAGGGTACTTCGCCAACTGCGTCGTCACACATCTCTAGCGTCTTAAGGTTATTGGGAACGTGAGAGAGCAGGTGTGGGTAAATGAAGACTGCCTCTAAGCACATCTATTGCGCCTTGTACATATTGGGGATATACTCAAGACGCTGTGGCTCATCTGAAACCATTGCAGTGTACATCTCTTGGGTCCTGAAACAGTCAGGAACATCCAAGAACGTACGTGAGTCGTCTGAAAACGCTTTAGTGCACATCTCTTGCGTCTTGAGGTGCTCAGGAACAAGCATCATTATCAAACCCTCCCTTTGAACTGCCCTCGAGCACATCTCTTGCGTCTTAAGGTGATCGGGAATACATGACAGGGCCCATGGATCTCTTATGACTGCTTTTTGACACATTTCTTGACTCTCAAACAAGTTATTCATCTTTGTACACATTTTTCGATTGTATTTTCAAAACCAGCGGACGCAGTCATCGACGCATGCCCAGACTTGCTCTTTCCGCGATTTTTTCCGATTTCCCCGATATTTTTCCGATTTCTTCGATGTAGCATTTTTATCGAGATTTTATCGATTAAAAAAACGCTGCGAGTATATATAAGCAGAGTATCGATTTAGTCGATGTGCGCACGTTACGCATATCAAAACTGTCTCGGAAAGAAGATTTTCCTATCTCTTCATTGACCTAGGTAACTCGGATCATCAACTGATTTATTGGACTAGGAGAGTAAAGGGACTTAGGATGGACACCCATAAACAAATAAAATATAGGTGCTTCAAGAATTATTCACCTGACAAATTTTGCAATGCATTATAAACCGTCGATTTTCTTGACTACGAGCATTTCTCTGATATTGATATAGCTTATACTGACTTCATGACTAAACTTAAAACAGTGGTAGATGAGATTTCACCTATTCGCGGAGCAAGGATTAAGTCTAGATCACAGGATTGGCTTGATGGTGAAGTAGCTAAAGTGATTAAAAATAGAGATAAGCTCTTCAAAAAATATAAATCATTCAGACTCGAAATAGATAAGCAACTTTACAATGAATCTCGTAATAAGACAGCTGAACTTATACAATCGAAGAAGAAGTCTTTTATAGAAACTCAACTCCAAGAAAATATAGCCAAACCCAAAGAGCTTTGGAAAAACCTTAAATCACTTGGTCTGGCAAACATACCTACTTGCAGTAACTCAAAGATTTGCTTGGAGAAAAAAAAATAAGAAAAAGGTTTTTGATGGAAAGCAAAACGCTGAGACTTTCAAAAATTACTTCTCAGAATTACCAGGAAACTTGCAGAGTAAATTGCCTGATCCTTCTGGGAAATATGGTTTGGAATTCGTGAGACAACACTACAACAACGAGATAGCGTACTCTGATGAATTTGAACTTAAAAATGTCCCAAAAGAGACGGTACAGGAACTATTAGAGGGAATGGAAACTAATATAAATCCCCTGGATTCGATAACATATCTGGTAGATTTTTTAAGGTTGGCTCTGACTCATTATCTACACCCATCATCCAGTTATGTAATTTGTCAATAAAGCTGCGAATGTTTCCTAGCCTGTGCAAGATTGCCAAACTTATTGCTCTCTGTAAGAAAAGTGATAGAACCAATCCAACAAATTTTAGACCTATTTAGCTTCTACCTATTATGTCTAAAGTGATTGAAAGGGTCATATATAACCAGACAATGAGTTTTCTTGGAAAGCATAATATGCTTTACAAATATCAATCAGGCTTTCGAAAAAAACAATCTACGGATTCCTGTCTTTCATATTTAAACAATAAGATACTTGAGGGATTTGATAAAGGATATCTTACTGGTATGTTGTTAATTGATTTACAAAACGCCTTTGACACAATCGACCACTCTATTCTTCTATGTAAAATGAAAGCAATGGGTATCTCAACGAAGACAGTCGAGTGGTTTACATCTTACTTTACTGGAAGAACATTTATAGTTAAGATTGAGAATGAATTTTCAAGTCCAGGCTCTTTATTAACCTGTGGTGTTCCACAAGAGACTATGTTAGGACCGCTGCTCTTTCTGATTTACATCAACGACATGGCAAATGCAGTTAAGTGTGATCTTTTATTATATGCTGATGATTCTTGTCTAATCTTTCAACATAAAGATATAAAAGTCATAGAGCAGTATTTAAATGAATCATTCAATGAAGTTTGTGACTGGTACATTGACAATAAGTTAAGTATTCATTTTGGAGAAGATAAGACTAAATCAATTCTCTGTCCGCCTAAGAGCAAAACAAAGGATGGAGAACTTGATGTAAGACGGGCAAACGTAAAGATAAAGCAGTTTGCCAAAGTTAAGTGCATAGGTTGTGTCCTTGACGAATCATTGTCGGAAGAATCAATGGCACTAGCAGTCATAGGCAAAATTAACTCTAGATTAAGATTCTTGTACAGGAAAGTCCGGTTCCTATCTATGCCTTTGCGGCGTTTGTTATGTAATGCATTGATCCAACAACTCTTTGATTACGGGTGTTCATCCTGGTATCCCAGCCTTAATAAAACACTACAACAGAAAGTCCAGGTAACACAAAACAAATGTGTCCGTCTTTGTCTGCAACTTTGGAATAGATCACACATAAAAAGTGATGAATTTGTTAGACTTAATTGGCTACCAGTACAATACAGATTTGAACAGATGGTTAACACTCAGATCTATAAGCTTTTAAATAAAAAGTCTGC
>JAUCNQ010019902.1:0-13678 GCA_032352715.1 Bougainvillia muscus | reverse complement strand
TGCTAAAAATGAACTCCACCAAGGACACTTCTGTAGGAATTTTTCAAATATTTACACAACACATAATTTGAAGAACACGTACAGATGGCTGCTTCCGTGAATACTAATCATTCATTGTTCTATTTCTGATTGTCCTTTCCAAGCCATGCTGGATGGGCTTGAATTTATTCTAACGCAAATTATCAAAGAAATTAATTTTAAAGAAAATGGTCATACGTTCACACATGATATCATTGAAGCAATCTTGTGTTTCTTCGTTTGGACCTAGTGTACTACAATCGTTACCACCAAATGCAGGAACAGGGTTGTCACATTTTCTTTGACGTATTTGAGTTCCATTTTCACAAGTAGCAGAACATTCCGACCAAGGTGTCCAATTTGAATAATTACCATGTCCTACAATGAACAGACAGGAAGCTTTTTGATATGGAATAAGACAGACTACATTGATAATGCTACACTGTGTTACTTAAGTGAAGTGAGGTTTTGCTCCATCAGAAAATCCGCATAAAAGACAGAAGGCTAAACATCCACATAGAGAATTAAATCCAGTAGCTTATTAATCTTTTACCTTAACGTATCCATCAGGTGGCCACATATAAATAAGAATTCCTGCTGCATTTGCTGTGTGATCACTTTAGACGATACGCGTTTAAGGGTTAGGGCAAAATAGTGAACTTCTTGACATTCCCTGCATGGTAATTTTATAGACACATCGCCTAACCCTTTAATTGCCCTGTGTCTATTAAATAGTCATACACACTTCAACAATCCTGAAGCATTCTTCATTCTAGCATGTGTGAGCATATTGTTACCATCAGGCATTATTAGGGCTCAAGTAAAAATAAGATGCTCAGAAGACCCTAGTCTCGTAGTTATTCTACATAATAACTTACTTGGGCATTGAGGAAGATTTTCACAATATCTTGATTCTGTTGTTGGTCCATTTCTTTCATCTGTACAGGGTTTCCCTCCATATTTTGGTTTTGGACATTCACACACACGTGTATGCATTTGAGTACCAAATCCACATGTTGAACTACATTCACTCCAATTACCCCATGGACAGTATTCACCATTTACTATGAAATATAATGAAACGTTTGTAAATCTTTATTGCAAATTATTCTATTCTCATCACAGAAGTTATGTTTTTGTCCATACTACGCATACACAAAGACACTCCTTCTGCATGAAAATCGATACTAATTTCCTAAAGAATTTCATAATTGTCCATGACTAGTTATCAACAATCCTACCGTATGCATCTCTCAAAAAGTACCTCTCTATAAACTTACTAACACAAATACAATTTTTCTGATAAATTTTTCTCAGCATAGTTATACCCTCTCATCTCAGACAATGTGTTCTGGTTCATACCAAGTATACATAAAAAAACTTCATCTTAATAAAACTTGATATGATTTTGCATACAAAATTTGCGATCGGCCCCTAAGCAAGTAATCACACTGAATGAACAATGATATTCTATAATGAGCATTTGATCAAACCACCTGCTTTGTTTGATAAAATCGTTAAAGGATAACATAACTTTTTAAAGCAGCACCATGCTTTCTTGTCTAGTAAGAAAAAGTATTAAGTACGACATAAAAAAATAGTCAACATACTTTCACAAGGTTGTACATTACAAGCCATAGTTTCGGTATCAGCTCCAAGTTCTGGCTGATCAACACATTCTAAACCACCATTAGATGGTTCCGGATTGTTACATTCTCTTGTACGAGCTTTGAAACCGCCACCACAAATCGCTGAACAGATACCCCATACGGACCATTCGCTGTAATTACCATTTACTATAAGATAGAGGCGGATTCAAAACATGCTTTTACTTTTACGTTCGTTTCAAAAAGTCAATAACACTTTATCGGAGATGAAAATTGACAGGAATAAAGTGAATTTATAAAACGAATTTTGAGACGGTTCCTTAGTAACAGCAACAAAATGGAGACTCGAAGTCATCAATTTCTAATTGCTCTATCTATGACGATGCGTCCCTAAAGACCCATCATCGTAGAGAAAGCTATTCAGAATTAAAACTTCTAATTCTCTATGGTGATGCTCTGACTAGGGCTTGATCCAACACTGATGAGAGGTTAATAGTAGTATAGTAAAAGGTGTGAGTCTGGAAAAGTAAATTAACAATGAATACTATATGCAATAAGGATTCTTTTATGCTTAAAAATCTGCAAGGAGAATATAAGAGGTACTGTGTTTTTGTAGAATCGCGTAAGGTTAACGAGTGGTGGATCCTGTCTTAAACGTGTAAAATTAAAAATTAATTCTTTAACACTTAATACAGACGGGGCAATTAAAAACCTCAACAAGCAGGTTCTAAATCAGTCTTAGCTGATCATACTACAAGTCACGCGTCATCATACAAATAAATGTTAAGAATTAAAACACTTAGTTCTTCATCGTGCTGATACTACTGCCGCTGCACATAACACCATTTACATCCCATATTGACGTCCAAATATCGTTATTTGGAATTAACAAAAATAGTGTGCTGAGTTAAATCAAATGATGTTTCGAGACATTTTAATTAAAGGAATCCCGAACTCAAAAAGGCAGTGGCGTACACGGCCTTTCTGCATATGTTAATATTTTATCAAAAATTTCTTTTTGCAGCTAAATTCGGCTGAAATATTGATGATAAACCCAATAATTGTTAAGATATCAAAGGCAATCGATGTTATCTTTGATCTAGACCCATGTTTTGTTGAAAATATACAGTTTTGAGGCATTTCTGTGCAAAAACCATCACAAATTTTCACAATACTATGACAGGGCCAGCATTTCCGCTTAAAACTTTCGATACGCACAAGAAAAATCTTTAAATCTTACTGGGAGTGCTTCTTTGATAGTACTGTCAACTATAAAAACTCACATGAGCATCTTGTGGTTCTTCCATGTAGCATTGAAGAAATATACACCAATTTGGCGCAAATTTGGCTCCTCAAAAAGTCATGCCGAAAAACCTTTGACTTTTATTTTTATATATTTTTTGTGTATTGTACACAACCATAATTGATTTACAACATATTGTCATGTAATTTCCATTGGTTTTTTTTATATTTTGTTTACACTTATCTGTCAAAAACTTTCTACAAATGGAAACTGGCCTTTATGCAGAAGCCACATGATCTTTCAGATAAAAGAAATATTACCATGGAAACACAACACGATTCTTTTACTATTTTTAAGCAAAGAAATATACGCAGTCAGTTATTTACAGTGCATGTGTGATCTTGACTTGTCTGGTCTGCAAGATGATGTTTAATATTGTCGCAAGCGCGAATGCTCACGGAATTTGATCAGTTCGGGATTCCTTTAAGGTTTATGCAGGACGACCACCAGTAACTACGAGCCTTTTATCCCCAGTTGTATAACAGTTGTGTGTAAGGGTCACTGCAAGTCTTAACAACAAGCCAACTATCTTTTCTAGTAACTCTCTAATCTGTTGACATAATACTAAGACTTGAAATGCCCTTGCCACTAGGAAAACGAATAACAAAATTACGTACGTAGACATTCTTTGTTTCGTATAATAAACATTTGCATTTCAAGCTTAAGTACAATGTATATAACTGGAGCGGTTTTAGAGAAAAGATACCCAGCGGACATAACTTCAAAGTCTAAACGATGTCTAAGGGACCGTCCACAAAATTCGTATCAATTATCATACAGAAGTAGTGTCTTTGTGTATACTTAGTATACACAAAGACACTTTTTTCTGTGATGAAAATGGTACGATTTGCGATATGAATTTTGTAAACAATGTCTCAACGACGTCATAACGTCTTCGGTCATTCTCTTATCTTGTCAGTTGGGTAACCATTCAGATAAGGATTAAGAGTTTACCGACTATTTTATAAACAATTAGCATTAATAGAATGCTCTAAAACCGATCGGATGTAAATGAGATATAATCTAGATTGCTGGATTCACATTGGTCGAATGTTTCACAACTAAGATAACGAGTTCATTTAATGTCACTTGATAAGTGAAGTTGTAGTTATTGTTTTTTTTATTATGTGAACAAATTCGACCAATGCAAATACCGTGACTACCGAAAGCGTGTTATCCAATCACCGAAACCGAAACATTCCTTCGTATGGATGTTCTCGGGTTTGCATATGATTAACACTAATTACAGTATATATGCGTCAAAATATATAAATTCAAACTTTGTTTGTTATGCTGAGACTACTTAGCAAATATATGAGCTGAAGGAAGTATTTTCTATCGTTTGGCTAGCCAAAACAATAGAAAGTACTCACCATCGTAATTTACAGTAGTACTAGTATTCGTTCAGAAACTGTCCTGCAGGATTTTATTATCGACATTTTGGAAATGTTTTCTGAAAATTGAGTTTATCAGCCTTTTATTTTTTTGATATTCTAATCTTTCTTAAGGTCTTCTAAAAACGTATTTTAAAAATTTATTTTCAGACCCCTGGATATGATATTACTCGAATAAAAAGTGAATTAAAATGCGATATACAGATGGAATGTCACTCGACGAAATCCGAACTAACTGTTTGTGTACAAACAAAATAAGGAATTGACTCGGATACAGTTGAATTTGTTACTGTGTGTACTCATTTTGTAAGTATAATCTAATCTATACTAAATTTTAGTTCTTGTCGTCCCGATCATCTTCATCTGAATTCTCGACCGAAATCCAACTTTAAACAACTGGACCCAAGAGATTTAAAATTATTAGCACCTCTGATGTTTCACCTCCATCGAAATATAAACACTGCATGTTGTCCTTTAAGATTTTTATCATACAACCTACAGAATGAAAGCTGGAGTTAGCTCCAGATTTCACCAGGTTGTTTGATAAAATCCTTAAAAATAAACAAGATTTTTTTGATCAGTAAAAAGAAACAATTAGGGCGACAAGAACTATTTAAGACTTAATCTACTTTTTTTTCTTTCTTTCCGGCTTTGTAGTTATCAGTGAAGAAGACGAAATAACTTGACCACGATTATTTTTTGCTTTTGATATTCCAGGTAGTTTTTGTCTCGATTGACCAATTCGTGATGGTACAAGTAGGGATGAGGATTTTAATTTTTCATGTTTAGGGCGGTACGTTTTCGGTAAATTTGTTAAAGAGGCTAAAGGATGTATACTATTTGTACGGTTTTTCAAATACACATCTATAAGTTTTAAGGGACCAATATAAGGTTGAGTGGAATTGGGGGAAATAAGAGCAGAGTAATTATCAGATGAAGCATACGTTAAAGCTCCCCCTCCTGATGCAACAAGCACAGTAGGGCCATGCGTTTCCTTTGTTATGTTTTCAGGTAGAGAGCCAGCGTAAAGAATTGGGGCACCAACAGTGGAAGAATCTTCTTCCACCGTAGAGTTTTCGTCCTTATAAGGGTCAACAATCAGTACAGGACTGCCACTGTTAGCGACAATAATATTTGGGTGTGTGACTACATTGTTAGTAAGGTTAGGGTTAGATTGATTGTTGTCAACAATTATATGGCTGTTATTACTTGGTGTTACTGGTGGTGGTGTTGTTGTGTTAACACAGTTATCGCATGGTGGACAAACTCCAAGTAATGGGGATGGGCAGCCATCTCCTAAAAAAAGAAACAAAAGTAATAACCGTTAGTCACAATGTTGTAAGGGACAGTACACAAAATTCGTATGGAAATTTGTTGTAATTTTGATTCAGAAGGAGTGTCCTTGCGATTAGTGATATAGTTATGCAGAAGGTTCCTAAGGACGTTATTTGGACGTCCTATTTAGTCTAGTGCCCACTGGGTGGTTATCTCTTTCTAAGCAAGTAGTGTAAAACAGTTAAGGTGTATAAGAATTTCAACTAGACATTCGATTAAGGCATCACTTCAATTATGATCCCTATTTTAATTTTGTTCCAGGAATTTCTTGCAAATAACAGGTAATTAAATGACTTTGCAAGTTGTCAAGGTTCGTCTCGAAAGTTCGCGTTTATTTGTTATAATGGTTTCACTTTAGTTTCAGAAGAAGTGGCTTTGCATACAAAGTACACACAAAGCCGCTGCTGAATGAAAATTCATATGAATAAAGCGAATTTATAGAGCAATTTTTTTAGACGGTTGCACCTTGAGTTTCATTATTTACAATTACGAAATGTCATACACGTTCTTATTTCGAAATAACCGGAGTAACTGTACCTGTTTCTTTTCTGCATGTGTTTGCAACTTCGCGAATTTGTTCATTATTCAATGAGCAATTGTAGATGTATAACTCATCAAGGAATCCAGCAAAACGTTCAGTAAATATTGGAGCAGCAATACCAACAAAATTCTCCCAGTTAGGATACATTTCACCACCTATAGAAATAATATTGTAAGGGACCATTCACAAAATAATTCGTATTAATGTTCATTCAGAAGAAGTGTCTTTGTGAATACTTAGTATGCGCAAAGACACTTCTTCTGTGATGAAAATGGTACTACTTGCGATACAAATATTGTGGACGGTTATAGCTGATAGACTGGATGATGACGACAACCCTTACAAAAAGACGTCATTATTACCCAAACCGAATACATTGAGGGAATGCATTTATTTTATTCTCGATGAGAGTTATCTCCATAATAGAAATTTAACAAAAACTAATTACCTATACTCTCCGACGATGTTACCATTTAATGAATTTATTAAAGGCATGCATTTCTTAAAGGGAGGCATAAAGCAATAAGAAAAACAATGCTTTGTTAATAAGAGTACTACAAATTGCACTTTTTATTAGGAAGAAGGGGTTAAATAGCGAAAGGCATTGGTCAAATTCTTTAGCTTTTTAGAAAAGGCGTTTCTTAGAATAAAACTTCTAACAAAAAAGGGTGTGTTTATTAGATAATTTAACCCGTTAGGTGTGTCCACATCTCTCTATAAGTGGAAGATGAAAATAAGGTGGGTACCAATGATTATTCTGTTTTCGTAACGTACTTTTGCTTTGTGTAATCTGGGAGGATTAGTTAAGATCAAACAATTAACCATTTAACGCACAGTGTTAGAAAATGGTCATATACGATTTAACAATCGTGCAGCATTTGCTGTAGGATTTTTAAAGCACGTATGCCCATTTTGTAGACCTGTGCATTTAAGGGTTTAGAGATGAACCAGTAATTATTTTTCTAACTAGTTTACCTTGAGTATGAGTAGATGTAATTAGTTCAGCATTAACAAATATTTGTGCAATTCCAGTTGTACAGTTATATGTGACAGCAACATGCGCCCAATCTTTATCTTTTATTATTGCATCACTTGTTAATGCAAACATTGGAGTAACACTGTTTGGATATACATAAGACCAGTGAACTTTACCAACTTCAAGATCGATTGCAAGGTTTTCTAAAAAAATACCTGTCATCACATTTATACTTTTTCAATATCAGGATAGATTAGTACTGGTACAGTGGTAACACTTATAATCGAGTGGCCCGCGGTGGAGGATCTTAGCAGTGCCACGTCCCTAGAAGTACTGCAATCAAGCTGTTCCTATGTAAAATGGTGATTGCCATGTTTCAGAGTCGTAGGGTTGGCAGAGCGGTGCTAGTGCTAGGAGACGGATCAACAACTTGAGAGAGCTAGATGTAACTTATCCCCTAGTATTGGCTAGTAGTGTGGAGGAAAACGAAGTCTAACGTTTAGGATTAACTCCAAAAAATTAGAAAATAAAACTTAGCATGATCAACTTACCAACTTGACTGCCATCAGACCATGTGGAAAATAATGATTGTCTATGCAGTAAAGAATCAGCATATACCCAGAATGCAAGTGTTATTCCACATGTTGGTATGTTTTTGAAAGTGGATCCATTGAAAAAGATTTCACCAGTATTCTTTATTGATGTCGCATTGCCACAAGAATAATTGCTTGTTAGGAAATCAACGGTTCCATCATAATTCCCATGGTTTGCAAAAGGTCCTTCGTCGTAAATAATCTTTTGAGAAACATTAAAGCTATCAAAACTGTAGTAGGCGACAATACATTCTGAAACTAAAACACAAGGAATAACGTGTTACTAGGAGCTATTACTGCTACTACAAGAAATGAACAGCAAGAAAACTGTTATCCAAAACGAAATCTGAAGTACCAAAGTGTCACGTTGTTCGAACGTGGATAAAATATGGATCAGCTTACTCTGGTATTGAATAACTTTAACCAATCAGAATTGATTAGAAATCAATTCTGATTAGTTAAGGTCAAATTTAATGCCGGATAAGGTAATCAGAGTTTAATCCGAGTTCGAAAAACTGGAACCCAGGTTTCTTGATGAAATCGTTATTGGAAAATTCAATTATTGTAATAGACAATATGATGATTTTCTGTTAGAATATATCAGAAACGGCACTTATTTAGATCTTATAAATTCGTATGGAAATTCATATCAATTTTCAATCAAAACGTCTCTTTGTGCATACAAAGTATGAAATTGTAGAGTTTTGCGAAATAAATTGTGAATGGTCCTTTACAAACTTATAAACAAGAGAATCTTACCAGGAATTTCTGTGCAAGTTTGAGTATTACATTCACGTGTTTCAATTTCTTGTTGAAATCCTTGACATGTTCGATACCGTTGTTGTGCACCACCACCACATGTCACTGAACATTCAGACCAATCAGACCACTCTGTACAATCTAAAAGCAGAAAAGGAGGAGAGTTTAAATTAGGGACTGTCCACAAAATTCGTATTGTAAACGAAACATTTTCATCATAGAAGAAGTGTTTTTGTGCCTACTACCTGGTACTACTCCTTCTCTATGAAAATTAATACAAAATTCCATACGAATATTGTGGACGGTCCCTTTAGTTCTTATGAAGGAGTCGTTTACATTTACTAAGTTTCTCTGTGTACTTCTAAGCATATTTCAGATGCAATGATGAAAACAAACGTGGTGAAATAAACCGTCATCATTATCGTAACTGCTATTCTTAAAACTGAATGATAAAGTCACAAGTCTTGATAAATGATATGAATAAGTGGAAAAAGCCTCTTAATGATTATTAAACCTTATAAAATAACAATTCCTGATGTTATGATCCGAGCAGACACGACCAAAAACGACGTCTATTAGACAACTTAACGACGTCGTGAAGACGTCTATTAGACGTCGTTTTTAAGATTTTGACCGCTGGGATACATCTAAATCTAATATTACATTGCATAAAAAATAAGGTTACCAATCAATTTCTGTAAAGTGTTACTAGAGCAAAGAGAAAAGATGTTACTTACTGGCTGGACATGGGTTGGTATTACAAGGTCTTGCTTGTAGCTCGTCGTACTCGTGTGAACCGTTCTTACAGTGATGAACACGTGTTTGCATACCATTACATGTAGCTGAACAGTCACCCCATTCACTCCAAGGCTCACATGCTAAAGAAATAACGAAGGTTACAGGTCTCTAAAATCGTAATAATCTAGTCAAAGACGTTTAGTGTGGTTAGGTTTCGTATCGGTTTGTGGATAGGTTCGAGGTTTGTGGATATGTTTCGAGTGTGTGCATATAAAATATAAAGGAAGATACTTCTTTTGAATAAAAATTGTTCAGAATGAAGCGAATTTTTGGGACAAACCGTTATTAAATCTCCTCAATTAATTCTGCGAGATACAACACAATACAATACGTGGCAAGAGTTTTTATTATGAATTATTATCTAGATGAACATTAGCAATCTCGTTGTCGCTTAAATTCGCTTAGCAATTCGCTTCATAATTCGTTTCATTTTCATCTTAGATGAAGTGTTATTGTAACACTTACGTGTTACAATAACACTTCATCTAAGATGAAAATGAAGTGAATTATGAAGCGAATTGCTAAGCGAATTTTTGAGACAGTCCGTTATTATCACTGCATGAAAATCGGGATAATTCATTTCGTTTTACTATCAAATTATCATATGCAGATTTTCTCTAAACGTCAAAACAATCATCTGTAATCCGAAACGGATTGTTCCAATTTTCACGCAGTTTCGAATTCAATAAAACAGTTGCTTGTAAACTGAATGTATATCGAATCAGCTTAATGCACTGCTAAGATACAACAAAATAAATAAATGAAATAAGGAGACTAACTTGTTTCATTGCTTGGACACACAGGTAGATTAGGACAAATTCTTTGGTCGGTTTCAGGTGCTTCATAGGTTTGTGTAGTTCCATTACTATAGGTTAGTGTAACTGTACGATGTCTTGTTTGATAACCTACACCACAGGTGGCTGTGCAATCTGACCATTCACTCCATTCATCATGACCTAAATATAACATGAGAATATAGAAGCATGTTTACCTTGATACTGCATAAAAACTAAAACTATATGTTACAACTAAATAACTAAACTATATGTTACAACTAAACTATATGTTATACTTTATCAACAACCTGCTTGAACCAAACGTTATCAATGTATAAAGACCAAACTAATACCCCTGCCGTTAAATCGTTTCAAAACATTTAAGCGATGAAGTTATTATTATCATATCAGTAGATGTTTTTTGTTCATACTTCTGTTAAGACAATCCATTAGAACATATATTCTTTCTGAACTTACTTGTTGGGATGCATGGCTGCTCATTGCATGTTACATTCTCCTCCACATACTTTCCTCCACATGTTCTCCATCGTAATTTAATACCTCCATCGCATGTGGCTGTACAATCAGTAAATGCAGACCATTCGCCACAAACTATAAGATAAGAACCATCTTCAGTAAAGACCGAATAGCATATTCTAAATGTTCTTGAACAGTTGACATAGTGGTCGGTAAAACCCATCCTACTTTACACATAAATTTACAGAAAGACTTAAGAGACCGTATCGTAATACGAACTATTTTTATCACAGAAGAAGTGTTTTTGTGCATACTAAGTATGCACAAAAACACTCCTTCTGTATGAAAATTGATACGAATTTCAATACAAATTTTGTGGACGGTCCCTTAGGTTCCAGAAGAAGAAAATCTGGATTTACACAATTTCCAGTCAATGAGCAAAGGACTCACAAGATGGTTCACATGACTGTGTGTTACAGGCTTGTGATTCTCTTTCTATCTTAACTGCATCCCCTTCGGTGCATTCACGTTCCCGGTACTGTTCTCCACCATCACATGTTTTTGTACATTCAGAATATTCTGACCAATCACCACACACAACTAAATAAACAAAGTTGATAATATGTATCGCACAACCCTTTATGAATAACAAAGAGATTTGGACAATTTTTTTTGAAAACTGTTCTCTACTTGCAATACTGACCATTTTTCTTTCTTAATTATATTATTAGTAATATTTTCTTCTGTCAATTGAATAATTAAACAAGAAAACGAGCAAAGGTGACCAAACCTGTACGGCCTGGGTTATTACGACCAAAGGTGACCAAACCTGTGCGGCCAGGGTTATTACGACAAAAGGTGACCAAACCTGTACGGCCAGGGTTATTACGACCAAAGGTGATCAAACCTGTACGGTGAGGGTTATTACGAGCAAAGGTGACCAAATCTGTACGGTCAGGGTTATTACTCTACTATTATAAATTTTCCATTCTAATTCTATTTTCTAATCTATAATTTCCGTTGGTTTTTAAAGAAAGTGACTGTAAATTAATAAATTCATTTACCTGGATAAGGAGTAGTACAGTTTCTTTTATCGATTTGTGGTATCCTAATTTTTCTTCCCAAATCTTCCCATGTACACAATCTAAAACGACTCTGCACACCAACACCCCCAGTGCCTGCAGATGAACAATTTCCCCATTCGGACCAATCTGAACATTCTAAATACAGAGAAAAATAATGAAAAGTTTACTCTAAGTTTAAGAATTAGTAGAATGTTTAAGAATATATAATAAATCACCCAACATAGGACACGTTTACATGGAAAATCGTTGTGGGCGAAATGAACTGTCATGGCTTCTGTGATTGGTTTAATTTTTCGGACGGAAAAATTTAACCAATCACAGAAGCCATGACAGTTCATTTCGCCTATAGAAAGTCTTCATGTAAACGAGTCCTTAGACAAAGAATATCCAAATAACGTCATATAAACCACTGCATGGAAAGTTATATGATATCCTTTAATGATTTTATCAAACAACCTGATGAAATCTGGAGTATAGCAGGTTGGTTGATAAAATCCTTAATGAAAAACATCATTTTTTATGCAGTGAACGATCTATCTAGGTAGGTCATATTTAATACACAGAATGGCTTACTTCACACATTACATTTAATCACTATAAATATACCAGGGTCTAATGTGGAATATTAGAGTCCGATAAGTTGAATAAGGGCAACTTTAATGTTAAAGAGCCCGAAACAAAGGGGGGGGGGAGGGGGACTTTCAACATTATATTTCAAGTAGTAGGTTACGATTGACAGGCTGGCCTGGATGAGCTATATTGTCTTTAAGTTTAGATCAGTTTTAAGCAAATCTGTTTTTAAAAAATAATGAAAACGTATCTCTGAAACATAAGCTAACAAAAGGTATTTTTTATTTATAAGTCAACATTAAGGACCATTCACAAAATTCATATGGAAATTCGTATCAATTTTCATACAGAAGGAGGGTCTTTGTGCATACTACATATGCACAAAGACACTTCTTCTGTGATGAAAATGTTACGAATGGACGGTCCCTTACCTGGTGGACAAGGTTCGGTGTTACATAATCTTGATTCTTTGAATTCGAATACATCGGTATGAATATTATCAGTAACAGAACAGTTTCGACTATGTGTTTGAAAACCACCTCCACATGTTTTACTACACGCTGTATAGTTTGACCAAACATCACAAACTAAAGACGAAAAATAGAAATGACATCATTGATACCATCCCTGTTGATTGTCCGTAGAACTGGACGACAATCAAAATAATCAAGTTCGGATTAAATACATAGCCGAAATCATCTGATCTGTATCAGATTTTCTGCAAGTCAAAGCATCGTATTTAAGCAGTGACGGTTATCGAAAGTTTTAAGTGATATCATAGATTATCAATTATGCACAAAAACGATTGTTGCTTTGAAGATTTGTGGATAGTCTCTAAACTCCTGTGTAAATCACAAATGAACATTGACGGGTACAAAAATCTTAACTCATTTAATGCTGGAGATCTAAATGATAACGAATCATCGTTTGATTTCTGCTACAGAAGTAGCAGAAATCAAAGAATGATTCGTTATCACAGCGGCTTGTGGAAAAACGTTTTGAAACTAACCTGGTGGGCAATCTTTAAGATAACATTCTTTTGTTTCATTGTGTGTGTGTTTTTCATCACCCAAATAACAATCCATAAAACGAATTCTCTCTCCAAAACCACAATCCTTTGAACAATTACTCCATGCAGTCCAATCAGTACACCCTAAAACAATAATAAAAAAAACATGATATTTGCCCTCTGAATCGCAAAAAATTTGCTATACATTTAATTTATGAATGATTTGAAAACACCCGAAAACGTTTATTACAGGCTTGGAATTTTCAGTAATACTTGTGCAGTATTGCGAGCATTGGGAAATATGATCGGAAGCAGCCATCTGTACGTGTTCTTCAAATTATGTGTTCGGTAAATATTTAAAAAAAAAATTCCTACAGAAGTGTCCTTGGTGGAGTTCATTTTTAGCATTGTTGCAGGCTTAAAGCCTGCAACAATGC
>JAUCNQ010019791.1:0-13678 GCA_032352715.1 Bougainvillia muscus | reverse complement strand
TGTGTTCAGTCCGTATACGTCCGTATTAAGACAGAATGCTCGCATTCTGTCTTAATACGGACGAATACGGACTGAAAGAAAGTCCGGATACAGTTGGATTTTGTGCAGTGCCGGATTAACTTGATTTTTATGCAGTGGGAGCACAGTGGGAGTATCGGCTTGAGAAAGACTCTCGTTTATGGAAGAGTTATGATTATAGAAAATATACAAGCTTATCAGGTCCTTTTGTTTTCTTTTTTACATAATGAATGCCCTTTTCTAACTAATCTGACGCTGCCCGTGTTGTTCTCAATTATACAGTGTCTGTGTGTTTAGGAATTTAGGATAAGAAGTTATTAAAAATGTTATAGACTACAAACTCAATCATCTTTATTTAGGTGATGTGTTACCATTTGAAAGAAAAGGGGGTAATGAAAATGAAAAAACCCTACCAAAATGTTATAATAATTTGGTTGGTGACAAGATATGTATATGCAATAAACCTTACGTTTATAATAACAGAACACAAAAATGTGAATCAACTAAAATTGGTGGTAAGAGAATAATTGATAGTAATTTTTCTCAAAAAATTCAATTCTAAATGTTATAGATACTTTAGAAGCAGAAACTCTCGTGAGCTCGATAATTCGCGAAATTTTTGCATTTCGCGAGAATAAACTTTCGCGAATGGGCTAAATAAGGAAGTTTTTGCGTGCATTAACTTTCGCGAATGACTAAAATGAAGCAACCTTTTTCTTGAAAAAATAATCGGAAAAAAACGTTATTGGGCTTTTTCGAAACAATTTCATAGCAGGATAGAAAAGGAATGACCATTTTCGATAATATTACATCGGAAAAAGTAAAAAAGTAAATTTTTTTGAAAATTTTACGAGCATAAACTTTTGCGAATCAATCAATATAGCAATTTTGCTTTTTTTACTTTCGCGAATCAGACCAAAATTCGCGAAAATCGCAGGCGAAAGTTTTTGCTCCAAAAGTACTCTGTTGTTTGTGTTTTTTTGACGCATAACTGCATGTTGTGCTATATTGAGTACCATGATTACTGGATAAAGAACGCTTGGTTATTTTACATAAAAAAGATAACTTAATCCTTCCATGGCGATTATACTAGCATTTCTGCATACATACGGCTTCGAAAAAGCCCCATTAGAACATCATTGATATCGTCCTATGAACGTCATGTACCGGCTGGGATTACTGGATTGCTATATACCGCTGCTAAGTTTAGCATTTCGAATTCATATCAGGAGATGGCGGATCCAGAACACACTCACTGCACAAAATGCAGCTGTATCCGGACCTTTATACAGTCCGTCTGCTCCTGTATTCAGTCCGTATACGTCAGTATTAAGACAGAATGCTAGCATTCTGTCTTAATACGGACGGATACGGACTGAAAAAAAGTCCGGATACAGTTGGAATTAGTGCAGTGACTTTAACCTAGTCAAAACAATAACATGGAGGACAAAAGTAATTAATTTTAAATAGTTAACAGATGATCATTAGTCTTTTAAATGCTAACGATCATCTGTTAACTATTAAAATTCAATTAGCGTTAATTTCCATAGTGGTGCTTTGAGTAGATCTGAATCCGCTCATGCGCAATAACACATCTCCTACGGTGAAAATAGTAGGAGTATCAGGGCCGGACCCGAGAGTAGGCAAACACCTGCGAGGAAGTGTAAAACTTTTAAAAATTTAATGGTTTTACACTTTTTTTTCGAAGGTACTTGCCCACTACTTCCAAGCTTCTAGATCCTATTCAGGGTCGGATCCAGGAGTAGGCAAACACCTACGAAGAAGTGTAAAACAATTAAAATTTCTTTGAAATTTTAATTGTTTTACACTTCTTCGTAGGTACTTGCCTACTATTTTTAAGCTCTGGATCCGACACTGCTATTCTGAATATAAACAGGTTTAAATCTTATTATTTTTTAGAAGGTAGTGGCGGAGATGAAAATATTAAAAAACCTATTCCTACTTCAACTTTGAGCATTATAACCACACCCAAAATAACCACAACAAAACAAAAAGAAACATGTCCACCTTGGTTTTCACAGTTATGCAATTGGAAATGTATAAAAGGTGGGAAATATGGTACAAATGAATGTCAATGTCCTGATGGATATCGAAAATATTATTATGGGAGATGCGTAGGTAAGTACAATTTCATGTAGAATCTTGAAGTTTCCTTTCAAGTATTAATGATTACAGCTGGATTTAGTACTCAGTGGTGGATCCAGAGCTTGAAAATAGTAGGCAAGTGCCTACGAAGAAGTGTAAAACAATTAAAATTTTAAAGAAATTTTAATTGTTTTACACTTCTTCGTAGGTGTTTGCCTATTCCTGGATCCGACCCTGGTACTAGATTAAGTTAATCATGGTATTAGTTACGATCTTTTTTAAATTACGTGCACATTGGTTAGTTTTTGTAATAGATTACAGGTATTAATTATCTAACTGTCTTGAGAGTGTTGGTATTAAAAAAAACTTGATTGAAAGCTCTGAGATTGTATTTTCGCTGGCTAAATAGATATGGGCCCTAGCGACATAGGTTTAATTGATTTTTAATGTTTTTTTCATTTTTTTCATATTTCCTGCGTTATTGTACATTCACCATAATTTTTATACTAAAAATGGGGTGCAAATGAATATACCATATTTTTCCTTTGCATTGTAGATAAGAACGAATGCTGGTCAAATGATAAATGTTCTGCAAATGAAAAATGTTTTAATACAAAAGGATCGCATAAATGCGTTGATTATTCATGTCCAGAAGGTTATAAAAACTTAGGAGAAGGGTAAGTTTTAAATTGAATAAAAACTGACTTTGTCCTTTAGGGACCGTCTCAAAAATTCGCTTAAATTTTCTTAAATTCACTCACAATTCGCTTCATTTTCACCTTAGATGAAGTGTTATTGTAACACGTAAGTGTTACAGTGTTACAATAACACTTCATCTGAGGTGAAAATTATTAGGAATGAAGCGAATTGTTAAGCGAATTTAAGCGAATTTTTGAGACGGTTCCTAAGTTTTAAATTGAATAAAAACTGGCGTTGTCCTTTATGATGTTAAGGGATCGTCCGCAAAGCTCGTATCCCGTATCATTCCATATTCTTAAAGGTATAAATATTATATTATTTTGCTCAAATTTGCGAAAATTAATACCCGCGAAATAACATTGATTTTCTCAATTCGCGAAGTTTAATTAATTTTTTTTTTTTTAACATTGAAAACCACAGTTGAAGTGAATGGAGGGAAGGGAATGACCCTACACGAAGCTAATTAGATATATTTGACGAAGATTGGTTTAATTAATACCTCAAAAAAAGATAAGAAAAATAAGAAAAATAATGATTTTCTGAAATATAGCTTTTTCATAAGCATATGAAAAAACAAAACTAGGCTCAAGTATGCTTAACGTAACATGAATTATAGGCTCAATTTATGCTTATGGTATGCTAAAAAAAAGGTTTACTTTTGGGAGTCATGGACCCATGTTTCCTACTATATGTTTTAACATCATAAAAAGAAAAGGAAACTGTACTATACCTTCATTGAAAAATTAAGGGCCACATGCAACAAATAATGTAGTTCTATCTTAAAATGATAACATGTTCTTGAAACGAGGCTGGCCTATATGCTTCGTGTATGCTTACCTTTAGTCAAAAATTGACTCTTCGTATCCTTATAAAAAAAATATTTTTCTCTACTCGCTAATTCGCGAAAATTTGTACTCGCGAATATAAATACCTTTAAGGTTATCAGTAGGCACAAAGACACTATTTCTGTATAAAAATTGATACGAATTTCCATATGAATTTTGTGGATTAGTAGTATTAACCATGTCTATGCTCAGACCAGTATAATGTCTAGCCAACCAAATAAAGTGTATTTGTTTATTCCAGAATAAAATAATATTTTAATCCGCCTTAAGATAAGCAGGAATCTAGCAAGTTGTAACGCAAGTCGTACCATTTTCATCACAGAAGAAGCATCTTTGTGCATACTCAGTACGGTTCCTTACCAATCTGTTCTCTAATATGTTTTGTCTGTATGTATGAGCCCAGGTAGATTTAGACACGAATTTGGCTGGAAATTGGTTTATTTGACGTGTTACATGATAATGTTGATAAGGGACCGTCTCAAAAATTCACTTAAATTCGCTTAGCAATTCGCTTTATTTTCATCTAAGATGAAAATGAAGTGAATTACGAAGCGAATTTAAGCGAATTTTTGAGACGGTCCCTAATCATTCCTAATGTTTCAGGGTTTGTGGAAAGAATTGTCGAATCAATGAGAAATATGGTTACTGCCGTCGCTCTTATGTTTTTTATCATACAAAAGCGTTGACTAAAAATACGGTAGCTGGTAAAAAACTACTTACGTTACGTGCTAATGAAAATATTGTTGACAGCATGGGTAAAGCACAATTTTATATACAAAATGGAAATTCAGATTTTAAACTGCGACCGTATCATGATCGTGCTGAATTACAAACGGCCAGACTTTTACGTCATTCAGGAGACAATGATGTTATTATTGTGTCGGATATTTTTGATAGTAAGAACAGACTTGTGTGTAGGACAAAATTTGTCATTTATATTGATGTAGGAGAATACGAGTTTTAAACGGGATTGCTGATTCGTGAGATAAAAGTTGATGCGAAGAAGCTAACATATTCTTAAAGTATCCTGTTGTAAGATTGGTTATCCTATTCTTTTTGAATAAAACATTTTTTCAATCGTTTTTTTCTACCAAAATTCCTCCAAATTTCCTGCAAATCGCGAAAGTTTTTGCCGTGAAATTTAGCAACAATTTGAAATTCGTAAAAGTTACTGCCCATGAAACTTTGCTGCTTTAATTCGTTTTAATAATCATTTTATTTTCATATCAGATGGAGTGTCATTGTGCATACAATATATGCAAGAAGACACTTTTTCAGAATGAAAAATTAATAGGAATGACGAAAGATAAACGTGTATTACAAAATATATATATATATTATAAAAACATGTTAAATATATGATGTTAAACTTATTTATCTACAAACGTGGTTTTTAAACTGAAAAGTACCCTAGCAGGAATATAACAACAACGTTTCCGACGGAAAAATTTAACCAATCACAGAAGCCATGACAGTTCATTTCGCCTTTAGAAAGTCTTCATGTAAACGTGCACACTGCGTGAATCGGATAATCCTTTTGGGATTACTTAGGTTTGTTTGACATTTATAAAGAATCTGCATATGATTGTTTGACACTTAGAGAAAATTTGTTCCAGATTTTCTATAAATGTCAAATAATCATGTATAAACCGAAATAGATCCCGATTTTTATACAGTGTTATCCGTCTATGGTCTATATATACTAGCTATTCTTTTTGTAATAATAATTTAAAGTGCAATCTTGTATCGTTATTTGGTCTCTTTTTGACACTGAGATTTATCTGATATATTCTGACAAACAACTGCATGTTATTATATAACTATATTCTATTGGCAACCTCGCCCCCAGAGCCTCCTCGCTTTTTGATCTGCGAACAGGCTCCGGGGACGAGGTTGTTCTATTAGATAACATAATTGTCAGTTACACATACAAGTTTAGGAAGCATCCACAGGATTTGTATGGAAATTCATGGCAATTTTCTCACATGTTCTTATATGTTTTATTTTTTATCTAGGGTCTGTCTTAAAGTTTCAAAAATTATTTTTGCCATTGTTTCATAACCACGTGGTTTCAAATGTAAACCGCCCTCAAAAAATTGTCCAATTAATTTATGCGAGATTTTATGACGTACTAATGAGTCAGCAAGATCACATAATACAACCATATTTTTATGATCAGTTGCAAATTTACGTATATTTTCATTTACTCCTTCTCTTGTCTCTTTCATATCTTGACACATTTCATTGGATTCACATTCGACATCGGGTATTGTTACGACTACTGTACGTGAAGCATAATGGTGTGCAATGTTATGAACAGCTATTATGTTTTGTGTAAGTTCAGTTATAGTATGATGACCAGCATGGATTTTATTATATATGTCATTAGTTCCGCCAAGAATTATAACCCAATCAAATTGTTTCTCTGTAAATTAAAAGAAAAGAAGGATGACTTTTTAAAATAGGGAGCTTAAACGCAGTCTAATCTACGACGGCAACGTAGAATTAACCTTTGTGCATATAGGCTACTTGCATTCCATCCTGCAGGATGGAATGCAAGTAGCCTATATACACAAAGGTAAATATCACGTTGCCGTCGTAGATTAGACTGTGCTTAAGTTCCCTAATTTCTCCTAAAATGATTCACAGAGGCCATTTTCTCAAAACAATATGAATCCGAAAAATCATTTACATTCCTGCAAAAACAATACAAAAATTGACGTTCAAACGACATCGTGTTGTCTCAAGAGGATAAGCGGTTCTGGGTTCGAGGTTGTGATTACTTTCTGAAGACGCATCTAGAAAGAAAAAACTAATTTTTTTTCTGACCAATACGCATTGCAAACTTTTAATACACAGATACATATATCTTAACTCATTCAGTGGCGCGAACCGTTGTGATAACGAATCATTGTTTGATTTCTGTTACTTCTGTAGCAAAAGGCACTGAATGAATTAACTAAAATGAAGTGATTAAAATTTAAATCTTACTTTTTTCTTTAAAAACTTCTTCAATTCTTTTCGGCATGTCACCAATAGCTAAATCACCATCTTTTCCTTCATTTTCCACAATAAAACATCGTTTAGCATCCATTTTATTAAGTAGATATTGTAACTTCATTGTATATGGGTGATGGTTTTTACCTTTGTTATAATAACCTCGTGTTAGAGAATCACCAAATGCAAGAATGTTAACTACTAAATTCGTTCCTGTAAAAATAATTTGATTTTTATAAGGCTTAAAATTTTAAACAGAACAACAAACTGTCTACAAAATTCGTATGAATTTATTGACGGATTTTATAAATATGTTTTATAAATTTTTCATTGGAGGAGATATTCTGAGGATGTTCTCTTCATCTTATACTCTTATAAGCTGGAAAATATTTTCAAAAAAGCTCCCTATGAAGATATCTTAAACATCTGATTTAAACAGATTAGTCTGGTTAGCCATTAATCTTAAGGTTTTTTTTAGGTCTACCTAAAAAAAACTATTGTTTTATCACATTACATGCAATACAAACAAAAATAATCCCAACTGTACCAAACCAAAAAACCCAAAAGGGGTTTCATTATGCAATATATTTCTCAAATCCAATAAAATTAAGAGTCAAATGTTTCAGTACATTAATAGCTAATTCTATTACCATAAATGGAAATGGTAATTGCAGATAATATGGGATAATTTTCTACATTTTGTATCAGGTTTTTACCTTTTTGTTTTTTACAAGCGTGTTCGATTTCATCTGGAGAATCTAAAAAAATGATATCAAGTTTAACTCATTCAGTGCCGCAAGTCAGAGGCGGACTCGGAACATGCTTTTGCCTAGTCACAGCACTGAAATGGAGATCAAAGCATGCTCAAAGTGATTAATTCTAATAGCTTTCTGCATGAAGATGGGTCTCTTAGACCATGATCATACAGAAGGCTATTAAGAATTAAAACGTTTAGTTCTTCCTCGTGTTGCTCTGACTAGGGCTGGATCCGCCACTGTAAGCCGCTGTGATATCAAATCATTGTTTGATTTCTATGGTTCGCTATCACTTACACCTGTGGCAGTGAATAAGTTAAATAAAGAAACTATCAGTAGATACGTCTGGGCCTTATCTCTCCCTTGCAGAGTCGGAAAATCTAAAATTCCTATTATGAAGTTATTTTTTGTAAAACATTTGTATAGTTTTCTTTAAATTCTAGGTTTTTATGGCTATTTTACGTAAAGAAAATTGTTTTTTATATAACTTGGCGTTGCACTTTTATTCTTATTACGGGAACTATCTAGCAACACTATTTTAAAAATGACATCCTATCGACGTCGTAAGGACATCGTTAGGACGTACATTTTGGTATTGTGCCGGCTGGGTGGGCATTTAAGGGAATATTAAATAGGGAATATGCTTAAAATCATACCTGTCCAGTACATATCTTCAAGATTCAGTTCATCTTCAAAAGGAGATTTTGTTGTTCCTTTATCCAAGTCTAACGTCATCACCTGCCTATCAGATGCTTTGACAACAATTGCATCAATAGGTGACTTGTCTTCTTTTACTTTACTCGTTGCTTCTTTTGGTTGACTATGTTGTTCAATAATCATAGCTCCAGGTGCAACCATGGATTTATAAGATGATCCGGTAGGTATGGCCATAGATGGTTGATGATTGGTTATCAGTTGGCTGTACATAGCAGGATTGATATTATGAGTAAGATGTTCAGCTGTAGTAATTTCGTGTGTATCATGGGCGCCAAGAGGTAAAATAGCTTTACGTTGTGTTACAGCAATTCGAATTGTTGGATACACAACATTTGTTGCATCTTTAGGCGAAACTGTTGGTTTTGCTAGCTCTTGCGTTACATGCTGTGGTTGTTGTTGATTTTGCTGTTCTACACGTACAGATAATCCCTTTGTTGTAGCCTGCTGCACAGACACTAACACTGTAGTTGAAGGTGTCGTGCTAACAGTAGTTGTGGATGTAGTAGATTGTAGCTGAAGGGTGGGTAGTGTTTCACCACTAGGTTGAATATTTTCTTTAGCAGTAGGTGAAGTTGCTACCATGGATATTTGATCTTTTGAAGGTGACTCTGTATGAAGAATTGATTGTATAGAGTCTGGTAATATTGCTGGGTTTGCCAGACTCTCCTTTGGGCTTAGTAGCTCATTTGTGTATTTTTGGCTGAGACGTGATTGTTCCTCGTATTCTCTGAGGAGTTTGTCTTGAATAACATCAGGTTCTAGTGCTGCAAGCAAAGGTTTTGTACCTCCATTTACATAGCTGTTTGTTGGAGCAGTTTTTGCATCTATTCTTTTGTCATCAACTTCAAAATCTTCTATTCTATTTGTAGGTTTATGTTCTTGAGTTCTTTTTAATCCCTCAGAAGATTGAATTTCGTGAGTGGCCGTGGTATTATTTATATTCTTTCTTTCGGCTTCTTCTTGGTCTGAGTAACTAGAATATAGCTGATACGTCCGTTTATCCCCTAAGGTTTCATCTACATCTGATGGTTTTTCAAAATATAATGTTCCAGGTTTTGAGTGAATATGAAAAGGTTTTTCAAAAGGTTTTAAATGAGTACGAAATATATTATTTGCATGCTTGCTCGCTAAGAAGATTTTATCAGCTTTATGCATATCAAAATTCTCTTTCAATATATCCATACCAAGTAAGTGGTCATTTGAATTCCCTTTGGTGCTTAATTCATGCTCCTTTACAGCTACTGGTATTTTATGAGGAATAAAAGCTTCGTTTAAAACCCGAAGTTCATGTTCATGAAATTCTGATATTTTCTCGTTATTCTTGCCGTTTATAGCTTTCTGATCCAGTTTGTTATTGTGTGGTGATATTTCAACTTTATTGATTGGTTTTAGTCTTCCCTTCACATTTAGATGGATGTTTGTTTTAGTTTCAGCAAATGTTTTATCAAGATCATCTGACAGTATGATATCATCAGGTTGAAGTCGATGATGATGTTTTGAATTTTGTTCGTAAGTAACAAAGATAGGAGCAGCAATGGATTTGATATGTGTTGCTTGTTTTTTGTTATCTATTGATTCTTGGGTAGAATTTATTTTATTTATTGTTTTACTTACTTCTATACTCTCTCCTCCTATTTCACTTTCTGAAATGTTTTTAAAATTTATATTTTTTACTGCAGGAGGAGTAACTGTTGGCGAGTCCTTATTTTCAACTAACTCTATTTCTTCAGAAGTTAGTTGTTTTGAGCTTTCCTCAGGTTTCGATGTTTTTAACGTGGTGTTTGCATCTTTTGATTTAATAAGTTCTATCTCCGCATCCTGTATCGGTTCCGTCAGTTTTACTTTATTTTTTTCTTTTGATTTTAAAAGAGCTGCTTCTTGTTGAGTAAGGTTTGTTAGCAATGTATATTCTTCAGCTAAAGGACTTGGAACCGTGTTCAAACTTATTATATTCGGTGGTTGTGTGTTAGTAACAGCTTTTAATGAGGGTAGAGTTGGGGAAATGAAACCTTGCAGTTTTTCAGGTGAAGAAGTTGGTTTTAAATCTGATACAACTTTAAATGGTATTTTACGGTTTTTATACCATACCCATGGATAACCATTTTTAAAAGTTGGTAAGTGTGCTTGTTGAGTTGCATGACCAGGTGGTAAAGTAAAGAATGGTCCAAATGGTGTGGTTTGTCTTCTTGGTGGAAACGTTGTTACGAAAGCTTGCTCAAACTCAGGGGGTGGTGTTCCATGAACAACTTTTACGTTACCCTTGTAACTGGGATCAACATTTATCTGACCGTTAAATTTAAATTCATTCATAGAACGACCCATACCATTTTCTGTTACAGTTTCATCGATAGATTCGTCATCGTCATGCTCTGTAACAACATCTTTTGACGGTTTATCATCGGTTTCAGAAATAATTGATGAATTTTCTCTGAGAGTTTTAAACTTTTCCTCTCCTTTTCTTAACATTGATTTTAGTTCGTCTATTTCTTCTTGGTTAGTTTGATTATTGAAAACATCTGATTGGAAAGATGAAAAATCAGGTAAATTTGATTGGCCATGTTTTACATCATTACGTGCTAAATGAAAATTATGCCGTCTTGAAGACAATTGAATTTCATCTAATTGGGTTGGATGAATGTGTTTGGATAATTCTTTCTTATCTCCTGTTACGTCATGAAATTTCATCTTTAAGATTCTTCCTCGATCATACAAAGCATCTTGAAAAATAGATGATTTATTTGTAGGCTAAAAAATAAAAACATATCAGAATGTTGATAGTATATACGATAGATATCGTCCATAGGCGGACTCAAAACACGCTTTTACTAAGTCAGAGCCAGTAAAATGTAGACTTAAAGTCATTAATTTTCAATTGCTTTATGTATGATGATGGTCTCTAAAGACCCACCATAACAAATAAAACTATTAAGGATTCAGAATTACAGCTCTCCTCTTCGATGCTATGACTAGGGCTGGATCTGCCACTGCATTGTGCATACAAATTATGTACATAAAACCTCTTATGAGGTGAAAATAACATTTGAGACGGTCCCTCACGTTTGGTCTCAAAAGTTACCTTTACAAAACGTTTCAGTTTCAGCTTCGAGAAGATGCCTTTGTAGAAAAGACAAACTTCACTGCCCGAAAATCAATAGTCTGAAAACGTGTATTCTGACCCATTCTACCTGAAAACATCAGGTCCAGTTGTTCGAAGGCGGATTAAACTCTGATTAGCTTAATCCAGTATTAAATCTGACTTAAACCAATCAGAATTGATTTCTTATCAATTCTGATTGGTTAAAGTAAGATTTAATACCAGATTACGCTAATCCATATTTAATCCACATTTGAACCAACCAGTTGCCCAGGAAATCAGGAAATATTAGTTTCTCTAATATTATCTGGTGGAAAATTGCATATTTGTTGATCGGACAACATTGCTAATCACGTTGTGAAAATAAAAACTGAAATGTGTTGAGTTCATAAGTGCTACTATACATTAGTAAAGGACCTTCAGAGTCTGATGACAATATAAAACTATTAAGAAATAATGATTTAACCCTTTAACGCCTAGTGTCCGATTAAATGGACATACATGCTTTAACAATCCTGATACCTTTTTCTCCAGGATTGTTAAAGCATATGTGACCATTTTGTGACAAGGGTTAAGTTTTCATTTTCTACTTTGATTAGGGTTCGTCTCAAAAATTCGCTTCAATTCGCTTCACAATTCGCTTCATTCCAGACAATTTTCACCTCAGATGAAGTGTTATTGTGCTTACTTTGTATGCGCAATAACACTTCATCTGATGTGAAAATGAAGCGAATTTAAGCGAATTTTTGAGACGGTCCCTTAGGTTGGAGCATGCACCAGATCCTTCAGAGATTTACAACTATATCGCGCAGTCATACTTCGCCGGTTGCTTTCAACTGACTTCCTAGTAAGTACTAGGTACACAATGCTCTTTGTATGGATTCACCAATAAAATTGGTGTCATTCCTGTCTTTGGGCAAGTACAACCTAGCGGGCTTTCCGTATAAAGAATCAGAATTATTAGAAATGCCCTTGGGTCGTGGTTGCGGTTAAGTGGTTTCATGTTCACTATTAAACTGTCCTCCTTCACTGATGCAAATTGCCATCAAGATATCCTTACCTTATTCAGGTCATGAGAATTTCCAAAGAAATTTTTCAACAAACCAGCATCAGGACTCGATATCCCATGATAAGTTGGTTGATACTTAGTAAAGCTGGGAAAAGGAGACAAGGGTCGTAACGAAGTTGTAGGTGTAGTTGTAGTACTCATCAATAAATGTCTACGCCTTGATTGTTCAAGTCTTTTTAATGTTTGTAGTTTTTCTTCTAAAAGTTTTATGCGCACCAGTTTTTTACGAATTGCAAGATTTCGTAGTAAATGAGCAGCTTGGCGATGTATTTTATTTTGATGCAGAGCAGACACTGTATTTGATGCGGAAGTAGTTTTATCATGATTCAAACCTGTTGGATTATTTGTACTGTGAATGAGTTTTTCTGTAGGTTTTTCATCAAGTTTTTCTGTAGGATTTTCAGCAAGTTGTTTTATTAAATTTTCAGTAGATATTTTCGTACCCATTCCATCAGAAGCCAGTTTTTGTACTGCAGCAACGTAGTTATTGTCTTGTTTTAAACCATGTGCGATTTCTTTCGCAGAATCACCATCAACACTCTTACTTGTTTGCTTCAAGAGATTCAAAACACCTGTGAGTTCATCTGAACCGAGAATTGAAGCACCCATCAGTTTCTTTTGACCAAGTTTAGATGTATCTTTAAGAACATTTTTATCAAGTCGTGTCAAAGAAGATAATGTTTTTTCATCAGCGTTGGAAATTTCATTGAGTGTTTTTTGATCTAATAATTTTGTTGGCGCTGCATGATGTCTTTGTGGACCAATCATATCATCTAGGTTAGAAAAAAATAATCAGAAATAATTCACTATTGACTATGTGAGAAAAATATTTAACATATGTCACAAAATCAAAACGTCGAATTACATTAAGTAAGGGACTGTATGGAATGGAAATTTGTATCAATTTTCATACAGAAGAAGTGTCTTTGTGCATAACAAGTATGGACAATGACACTCCTTCAAAATGATAATTGATACGAGTTTCCATACGACTTTTATGGCCGGACTAAGTAAAACGCTGTTTAAACGAATATGCTGTCCAAAATTAGACCAGAGGTTGCATTTTCATTGGCATCGATTCAGAATAAAGGAGAGAATAAAGCAAATTAATTTCTGATAGTTTAACGCCACTGATTTTCTACATAGCCCACCAAATTTTGAAAAAGAGTGACTTAAGAAAGATAATAATGGATTGAAACAAGGATTGAAAGTTCTTTTTACTTTTGGAAGATTATTTAACAGATGGAAATTGAAACTCAAAATAACGAATTCTTAATTGCTCTTTAATAACCAATTAGGGGCCGTCCACAAAATTCGTATCGTAATACGAACCATTTTCATCACAGAAGGAGTGTTTTTGTGTATACTAAGTATGCAC
>JAUCNQ010019680.1:0-13679 GCA_032352715.1 Bougainvillia muscus | reverse complement strand
TTTGAAATTTTAATCGTTTTACACTTCTTCGTAGGTACTTGCCTACTATTTTCAAGCTCTGGATCCGCCACTGATTTTATTGCAACAATATTTCTGACTAAAGATTAGATTGCTGACTATTGCATCAATACATTGTTGTATCGTTGCTCTTGACCGCCTGTTAGCGGTATGCTGATTAATTTTGAATATTTTTCTTTCAGCCGGGGGTATAAAAGTTTTTTTCATAAGAACCTGCTAATAACAATACAATGTAACAATTAACTTGTTTGTTAATTTCGACGATATTCTAATTTCATTAACTTGACCGTTATTGAATCTTTGTAAGAGTCGGTAACTTATAAATGTAATCTTATTCAAGTCCAATTGGCTTTTTTATCTTTCTTACTTACCCGTATATAAACAGTGTCTACGAAAGGCTTAAAAATATTATACTTGTCACAGTTTCTACCTCACGCCTCTTTACAGATTACAATAACGTAGTAATTGTTTGTATACCTTAGAAGTCCGATAGTAGGCGCCTCCCGAAGGTTCTCGTAATTTTAATTGGCCACCAAAAAAACTCAAAGTAAACCTATGAAAGTAACCACCGATTGTAGGTGCTCTCTGAAAGGAAGCGCAAAAAGGGCTAGTAAACCTAAAAGTAGGCGGGGAGCCTACTATCGGACTTGTACGGTAACTCATATTACTCGTGGATCAAGTCTTAGTCAGAGCATCACAATTGAGTAGTTTAAGACTTCTAGCCCTCCATAGCGGCGATGCTCTAGACTAATACTAGATCGTAACAGAGACTTATATGAGGCTGATTTGAGGCTAATCTCTCTAGGATTAATCAAGAATAAGAAGGCTTCGTCCGATCATCTCGAAAGCAATAAAAATATATTTGTATACAATAATTTTAATACTTAACGCATGAGAATTTTTAACATTTTTAAGGTCCATTAACATATAATAATTAACTGTTATAGCTAATAACTGAAATTTTTACCCACGAAGAATAAGATTTTCTATTGCTTTAGCTAGCCTAACAATAGAACAAAACTCACCATCGTGGCTGCTATTAGACTGGGTCGTAGATTTTAATGTTTTCGGACGCATAGAAAGCATATATTAGCGTAATCGGAGGCCATATGGCTAGCTGCTATCTATTTTAAACACTTGTATCGTGTTATTTATTGAGTATGTTTAACCCTTACGATTTAATTGTCACATGTGGTTTAACAATTCTGCAGCAAATATTGCTGGACTGGAATGATAAAACATATATGACCATAGTAGGCATCATTATTGTAGCCTTTTAGGCGTTCTTCTAATTTGCTTTAGCGAGCGCTTTAGCGCGAGTAGTGAGCGAACGGAGTAACGCAGTAGCTTTCTTCAATTTCCCGTATGGTAATACGGCACTCCGATTTCCCGATTTTATCCCGATTGCTAAATTTTTGCGTCACGATTTTGCGTGAAGCTGCGACTACTAGTCTAGCATTGTTGTAAAGGTTTACAGCAGGGAAATGTGCGAAAAATCTTTTCTCACATTTCCCTGGTTACACCTACCACTATGTACTGTAGTACCACGTATTTAGAAAGTAACTCTCTCTTCTCCAAGTTTTCTAAAACAATATACATGTTTATCTAAACCCCCTGTGTATACTCCATCCTTTTGAAACTATACTCAAGTTGTTTAGTGCACGGGAATTGTGAGTTAACCACTAATTATTATGCGAAAATTCCAACTGCGTGAATGAAGAATTTGAAATATTTCAGACCTCTCATCTTTATTAGCATCTAGTAATCTTTTTATCTAACTGTTTCTCACATACTCTCCTTCTCTTTATTATCTCACTCTCCGCCTCCTAATGCAATTTCAAATATTTCGACTTGTATGACTCCCGTGAGAAGATTTCGTGAAAAAATATTTAAATCGACATCTCTACGTAATTACGATTTATACACTGCCAGATATATAGTGAATAAGTTTGGATGCAGATGGATTTCCTGCTGTGTTTGTTTAGCCATTATCAGAATATAACGTTAGATCTATATATGGGCGCACCCAAAAACATACCCTGCACTTCTGCGTTGGAAAGCGCAAGACAACTTCATGTTACTCTTATAACTGCAGACGTTTCAATCAGATATGTGCGGTGAGAGCAATCTTTGAGACGATGCCCTAAATATCACCATGGAGAACGAACTGTCTTTACCATATGACGTCAATAAGGATTCTTAATTAAAGTACGTTAACATATTCAATGCCGATGACGAGTTCAATAACCAATGAATCTTTGATTTTTGTTCACAAAGTAGGTAAAAAAACTAAATCATCATTTGAGAAAGTGTTAAACTCTAAAACTAATGTTTTCTTATTCTGAATCCGGGATTTATTTCTTTTTTTAGGAAGTCAGTTGGTCACTAACCCAGGAAAATTATTCTTTACGTTTATAGACAAATGACAACATGTGCAGTTGCGGATCAAGCCCTAGTCAGAGCATCACGATGGCGAACCAGAGGTACTAATATCAGCATGGCGTCATACATTAAGCAATTAAGAATTAGTAACTCTCTGTCTCCATCTTACTGTAATTAAATACAAGCATGTATGTATTAGTTAAATTTGATGGGGGAAGGTGCAAGTAACCATATGAATTAAAACACTGCATATGAAAAGTCACTACTTGCACTGCACAAAATCCAGCAGTAACCGGACCTTTATACAGTCCGTCTACTCCTGTATTCAGTCCGTATACATCAGTATTAAGACAGAATGCTGGCATTCTGTCTTAATACCGACGAATACGGACTGAAAATTATTTATTTATTTATTTATTTGTCGAATATTTACAACAGGATAAATACTTCAAAAATACAAAATTTCTGTTGTCAACGTGTGTCCTGAATAAGTCCGGATGCAGTTGGATTTTGTGCAGTGTTGTTACTTCTCATATATTCGAATCTAGATTCTTAAACTGCATCAATTCTTAAATTGCATCAAAATGGATATTATCCGGTAATGATTTTATCAAGCTAGCAACCTGAAGAAATCTGGAGTTTTACTTCAGATTTCTGTAGGTTGCTTGATAAAATTCATAACCGAAAACGTAAATTTTTATGCAGGCTTATTTCTATGGAATGTTTGATAAAAATGGCTGCGTGTTATAAATAGCTCGTATTGATCCATTTGCGTCATCAAATGGATAACTATGCATTGCACAAAACCGGTATATAAAGTCCGAATACGGTAAATCTTCTAATAACGCCCGGGCCGTTTTTTAAATTTCGAAGATTTTAAGGGGGCATTTATTGGAGGGAGGCGTTTAAAAGAGGGAGGAGTTTATAAAATAATTAACAAAGCAGAGATTTTAAAAATGGATCCCACATGGGACTTTCGTGCAGAAAACATACCATGACAGTTGGATTTGGGATCTGATGAAGTTCTGAGTGAAAATAGTCCGCAAAAATAGGTCTCATCAGACTACTAGGTATTACTTCCCCATGTAGAATACGAAATATTTCACAAATTATGATAAAGCATATTTTTTCTAAATGATTTCTACACTTATCTAAAATAGGCCATATTACGATTTTTCTAATAAACGCCCCTTTCTGGTTGTTTTTAGGGGGGGGGGCGTTTATTAGAGGGAGGCGTTTAAAAGAGTGAGGACGTTTATTGGAAGATTTACCGTATGTTTTTGTTTCGATCGGTATTTTCTCCATATTATTATGCTCGGATTCTGTCATAATACAGACAAGCTAGTCATAGCAATAAGATGGAGTGGAGAGCAAAAGTTATTAAGTTTTAATAGTTTAAGAAATAATCACTAGGTTTTTAATGGCTAACGACCATCTGTTAACTATCAATAATTCTTTAATGTCCATTTTGCGTAGTGCTCTGACTAGCTCTAAATCCGATAGAATACTGAAAGAAGAACAGTCCGGACACAGCTGAATACCGACTGAAGAGCAGTCCGGATACAGCTGAATATACTGACTGAAGAGCAGTCCGGATACAGCTGAATACCGACTGAAGAGCAGTCCGGATACAGCTGAATATACTGACTAAAAAACATTCCTGACAGAGTTGGATATCGTGCAGTGTATATTTACATAAATCACGTTAGAATGTATCTTAAGAATGTTAAGAATGTCAATTTGTTAAACTAACATATTTAGTATGATACCTTCCAGATGTTTCATATGATCTCATGTTTATGTTTGTGATGTGAAAAGGTCACTGTTATGTTTAACTCATCAAACACATTATTTAAAGTCGACGTCATAATGACGTTAAAATGACGTTAAAATGACGTCATAACAACAGTGTTGCAACGCCATTGTTTGGCTATAAGGTGCTGAGATTGTGCCAATGGGGATTCAGAACACGTTTTAATCAAAACAGTATAAAAGTTTAACAAATGATCAAAGTAATTAAGTTAAGAATTAATTAGTTTTAGTCTCTCATCTTGATGTTTTGACTTGGATCAAATTCGCTATGTATAGGCTGTTTAAATTCGTAACAAATTATGATAAATCCACAAAGGGTATCACAACACAGAAATACACGCACTTAGGTGCTTGAAAATCCGCCATACAGAGTAATGAATGGAATTATTTTTAAATGTTGCCAGGGGAGAGTTCATTAATCTATTAAACGAGAAGAAATCTGATCCAGATTAGTGAAGACACAATCCAAAGAGTTTACTGCTAATTATTTTCATCTCAGACGAAGGGTCATTGTACATACAAAGTATGCACAAAGACACTTCATCCGAGATGATAATTGTATCAAGAAGACTTAGAAGATTGACTTTCTCATAGATTTTAACACGACTCCAACTGATGGTTCTTGCTGTGACATGCTTAAACAAAATAATCACGATGCCACAAAGTCAATAAACAAGGACCGAGACAAAACACGGAAGAAATGCTACAAACGTCATTTTGCTCCAATATTATTGCTGGATACTGTTAAGGAAGAAAATTTACTAGTCTGAGTTAAAACGATCCTCTTTCCACCTGGAGTGAACGTATTGATTTCTTAATCACAAAAGTAGGTACGAAACCAAGGAGTATTAAACAATAAATTCCTAATGACATCACTTATGACCAATACCTATCACGTTTTTGCAACAATGATTCAATTATTTAATAAGTGTTGGAGAATATTTATGTGATAAGGTATTAAACGATTTATGATCAAGTTCAAAGCAGATCCGGCCGACTAACAGGATTGTGATCTTGAATATACAAACTCTATTAACCCTGGATTAAATGTTATGTATAGATCACATTAGATTTCGTATTGTGATTAAATAAACACGCTAATTAGTTTTTTTACTCTTGAAAGGAAATTAAACTCCAACCTATATTTGTAAACTAAAATATGACGTACGATCTGGTCCATAAAATGTGTATGCAAAGTTATGTATCAATTTTTATCATAGAAGAAGTGTCTTTGTGCATACATATTATGCACAAAGACACTTTCTTCTGTGATGAAAATGTAACGATTTGTGAAACTAAGTTTGTACCCTACTGAAACATGACTTTTTACATTGAGGAAATTGCGTGATTAAAAATATTTGATGAGATAAAAACGACGTCGCTATAAAATCAGCATTGTACATTTGTGCATTAACTAATTGTATCGCATATAGGGAGATCCGGAATATGCAGCCTAGTCAAAACAATACTTTTGATAGTTTTAATAAGCTTTTACCGACTGTCTGCCTTAAAATTCCTTATTTAATACTGTATCATATCGAAACAAATCCTTATATATTAAGGAATAACCATGGAATAGGATAACATAAAACTTTGACTAAAGCTTTCTTGCTCTCTTGCTACAAAACATCCATACAAGAGGACAGTAGATAAAATGTCTTCATGTAAACGAGTTCTAATATACGGATAAAACGAAGGTTTGATATCAATGAAAGCACCAAGTACTTTAGCTTCAATAGATTTAACATTCAAACGAACTATTTTTATTGATGAGTTATTATCCCTCATGCCTGGGTGCAACACCTGAACCAGTCAATGACTATGCCAATGTCCTTTTCCAGTTGGTAGAAATCATTTTCAGCGTCAGTGCCACATCTGCAAAGTTACGTATGCACCATCTCTTGCGAAGACAATAAATCATTAATACAAATATTAAATAATATTGGTCTAAGATCCTCTGTTGTACCTCCTAATGCCACTTCAATCAATTCAATCAAAAGAAAAGCTTATTGAGACTCTCAAGGATGTAGAAAAGTTCATACATCCCTGAGACTCTATGTTTTCGATCACTGAGTTAGCTATAAAAAAAAGATAAATACATTTGTTTCCTAACCCATATGTAGCCATATAGTGATCAATAGATCATGGGGGCGGCAATCAAATGCTTTCAAAAATTACATAAGGACCGCAGCAACTTTACCAGTACTATTAAGTCATATTTGCTATCTACGAAGCATGTGTAGCAGTGCACACTGAGTGTTGTATCCTTTTACTGAATCCACAGAGGAACTTTGTTAGAAACGTGTTGACAAACGAGTACAACTGCTTTGCAACTAGGAGTGTGAAAATCTTAGAGATGGTTGGCAAACCACTTATCTCCAGTTGGCCTTATCTGTGAGCCTTCCTTTCTTATGTACAGGTAAAATGTCTGCAAGTTTCATAGCATCAGAAATATTTACCACAGGAAATGATAGAATCAATAAACATTTCGATAGAATAGGAACATATTCATAGACAGAAAGTTGCAAGATAAGGATGGCAATATCAGGTAGGTAACATACTCTACTACACGAAGATGTATTTAGATTTCAGACTATGACTTTTATGCATTTCACTTATAGTGGAAAATATTCCACTTCGTGGACATAATAGATGTTTTTCATCATACACATAGATGTGTTAATGTTAGCCTAAAGTTATAAAACTTAGCACAGTGGTATAACATGATAAGTCCGACATTTTGACGTCGTCGTTTCAATCTCTATAGTAATTCCAGAAGCGTATTCTGTCGACAACATGACCACGCCTTACCTTTTACCTTTCTTTTTTAAAAGTGAAAAGTAATGTATTTTTATCCCGTGGGATATCTCTCCTTCTTGGCGGAGTAGCCAGAGCCAATATATATATATACAAAAATAATAATTTCTTGTAAGAAAATTCAGTTAATTTCAATAAGGTAGATATTTATTTTAGTTGGCATTTTAGTTGGCATTCCTTAAAATCAGTATCTTCTATTGGTAGAAAAGACTGTTTTTTAACTGCTCTGGATATCCTGATGCAAATCAGTTGTGATCTGAGTAAGTTAAAACTCAGTCTTGTTCTTAACCAGTTTTTTTTTATGCTTGGTGATTCGTTTCTTTTTTCGGCCAACATTTCAGCTAAACGGTTGTAGAAAGTTTGACATTCTTTCGCCATTCCCCCAAAGCATGTAAAAACGAGAGGATGTTCCTTGGTCAACGAGACTGATCCTGTTACAATAATTTCTCTTCTTTGCTTGTTCGTTTCTTTTATGTGCTGCGTTCAGATTCTGGTTCAGGTAGACTTTGGCTGTTGGGTTTTACATCAAAATACGCCAATTGTCCCCTGATCCAGAAAGTGATTGCAGATTTTGGAAATTTTTCTCCAGTTAGCTCCTGAAGCATTGGTTCGATTGGCACAACTTTACATATTTCTGATAATACCTCCGCGGTAAAATCACGGACTTCATTATGTCGTAGTGTAATAAATCCGCCTTTCGGACAAGATAACGCATGGTCAATCTTGAATATTGCTCCACATACGCAACGTGAAAGTAGGCGTTTCAAAGTGATGTTGAATCTGAGGTAGAGACTGTCTTAGGATGATTGCTTGTCCAGGAAGAATCCGTGTTGTTTGATAGGAATTGCAGTCATCCAACTGGAAGCACCAGTTTCAAGAGTTGCCTCCATAGCTCGCAAACGAACTGGATCATCGTTGTTCTTGTTCAATTGTGTTATTATAAATGTTATCTTGATTTGTCAGTTTATCGAAAGTTTTAGTACTCAATATCACATCTTGTGGTAGGGATTTGTATCCCTAAACCACCATACTTAACAGGTAGTGAAAATAACAATCTTTCATTATCGTTACAAACATATCCATTTAGAATGCTTTTGACGAAATGCTCTCGAATTGCTCGTTCCAAAGGTTGAAGTTCGTTGCATATGTTCGGTATTGTTCTCATGACATAAGTGAATTTATGCCGGAAACCTTTTACATAAGTCGCATATGCTGAATGTGGGTGGGCTTCGGCGATCTTTGATAGAACTTTTATCTCTTCTACCCATTGATTTACCCCTTTTGTCACATAGTCAAGTTTGTACTCGTCGCTAAATTACTATCACTTAACTTTCCTCCTGTTTGGCCAACATACATTTTCCTATGTTTTTTGCACCAAGCTCCATATATCACGTTCTGCGATTTACAATCGCCGCCCATAATTGGGAGATTAAGACAATCTTCTGGAAGCTTCTCTAAAATATTTTTACATAATGAAAATACATAACGAAAACTGATTAGCGAAATACACAATTGTGGCCTAGTATCACATCAACTCCTGGAGGCGGGGGGCTAAAATACTGAGAAGGCGCGAACGAAATTGGTCCAGGAAACCATCCAGGAGTTGAAGGATGTTATCTTAGGTTTATTCTGGTGTTTTGGGACCAACGACACTGACGGCGATGATTTACCGCTAACTTTAAAAGTGAATTCGTCGTGACCAGCAGGATTGTAATTGGGTACCAAATTGTCAAAATTGACATATTCCCCGCTCTTAATTTTGTCGATCACGGCCTTAAGCAAAGGTGGAAGCTGTTGGCCTGGGTGGGACGACACTTGCTGCCAAGCTGATGATGTTATACGTGTACTATTGTTATTAATGTTATTACCTTAGGCCAATGGTACCAATCCATTTCCATTATTAACACTGTGGAGCTGTATCAGCTGCGACATTTGGCGAATAGCTCTTGAGCAACTTGAGACGGTGGTGGAGGGTTCATTGACGGTGGTGTAGTTCTTACTGTTTGTGCAGCTGCTGGCTACGTTCGACGTAGGAATAATGTGATTAGGTGGAAAAGTAGGCAGAAGGCTGAAGTCATTGTTTGTTGCCAAAGTTAGTGGAGCTTGCGGTGCAGTGGAGTGTCATGCCATCGATGACGTATCCGGGGCAAATGTTGTTGTTAAGGTGTTGAAGGAGGCAGTGGCATTACTTTTGTGAACGTGACCGCTAGTGATGGTGATTGGGTTGGAGACTCAGCTGGTGGTGGTGACGGAGGGTGGTAAAACGAATATAACCTATCCACCCGCTGGTCTCTAGTGCCACTTGTTATTATGTTAGCTAAGTTACATGAAAGTCTAAGGGCTTCATTAGGTATAAGATTACACTCCTCCATTGATCGCTTTTTGGGAAGGTCGTCCTCGTTGAGCCTCTTGCGTTTTTTTGAAACACCCCCCACTGCTATGCTCATCACCAACAGAGTTAATAAAAATACGGATGTTATACCCATTGTCTTAGGAGTTTGTTAATGTTGAAATGTACCTGCAGATGTGAGAATTTTCAGGATATTGTCGGATATTGTCGGATATTAAAAAATGTTTATCTCGAACTTGTCTAAATTTGTTGTTGACTTGAGCGATGTTAAATTAGAAAGGAATCGAACGGGATGGATTCGAACAAAAATACGGCTAGTTTGCAGACTCGGACTTAGGTCCACAGAAGGCGAAGCGCAGTCGATCATGTGAAAGAATGCAAGACGATAACGGCCATGAATTAGCTACAGTTAAATCGGATTTAACTGGCGATACATAAATATCAATATTTGAGTCAACGTGACTAACTTATGGCGTCATAACAAGAAGTAATGATGTGATCATGACGTTATAAACGTCAATAGTTATTGCAGAGAGGTCAATGATCATTTGTGCCAAATCTTGGCTCATAAGAGTGAATAGTTCTAAAGATATACAGAATAATCTAACCACGGGCCAAATTGACCCCCCAATCCATACAAAGGTCAAAAAAGCCCAGGTTGAATAGGGTTTAAGGTAATGCTGAAATATGTTCATGTGTAAATTTCAACTTTTAATCTTAAATAATGAACGGAATACTGCAATTGCAATATTCCGGAATTTCAAAGGGAATAGTGCTGTAAAATGACAGATGGTTTCAAACAATAGACAGTAATTCAGAAACTATGAATGATATAAGGCTTAAATTTTAACACATGATGCAATATAGATAAACATTAAAAGTGACGAAATATCATATCTAAACCGTAAACACAACAGAAGTTACAGGGGGTCTCACATCGCGCGAGCACTTTAAGCACCCCCACCTCCCCCCACCCCTCCCCCCCCGGAAGCAATGAGGTTAACGGATCATAACGTATACATGGCTACTAGACGAAATATTCTAGAGGCATTTGTCAGGTTACGACTAACGTATGGCGTACAAGCATGGCTCTCAAAGGAGGAACCGATGAAAAAACTAGAAGTTTGCTGGTTCCAATTTCTGAGAAATATGGTAAAAGGTGGATGGAGAAGACGAAATCAATACGAAGAAGAATACCAATTTGTTTATTCAAATGCAGACATTCAAAATACATTTATACAAACCATTTCAAATATGTACACAGCTTTTGTTTAAGATGCCAACCAAACGATATTACAGGGACCCATAGATACAGTTGTCATAGATTTTGGAATTACCAATAGACCAATGTAAGAAGTTGACACAGAAGTTTGGGTGGATTTGTTGTGATGCCAGAGATAATTTAAGCGGCCCTAGCATGGGAGTGTTCTTCTTTCTGGAAAACTGACCTGCTGGAAAAAGACCAAAATAAAGGACAATTAGCTCATTTCAGAATCCACGAAAGAATCTGCAATTAATTTACGTTTCTCAGGCAGCATGAAAGAAGCTATTCTTCCTTTCTGATCTAGGTTTTCCAAACACAACAAGGTAAGATTTATCTGCATTTAATTGCAGACCATATTTAAAAAACCAATCAGAGATAAACGAGCGAGAGATCTTTCAAGTTTTTATCGCATTCAGTGATGTCATTCCTTGAAGCATAACGGGTATTGTCGCCAGCATAGTTGCCTATGTTAACGTCACTATCATTGAAATGCAACAACAAATCATTCAAATAAATGTTAAAAAGTAAGGGTCCGAGGATAGAGCCTTGTGGTACACCCACCGATACATCCAACCACGTGCTATATACTCCATCTACCCCTACTCTTTGTTTACGATTAGTAAGATAACTTTTGATCAGATAAAGAGTTTTCCCACAGGCATGCTGTGCACTGTTGCCCTTCCTAAAACCGCTGACATCTTTAAATCCTTTCTTACATCTTAGCTTAAATTTGGGACAAAATCGATGACCAAATTTTATTCGACTAAATCTAAATTTGGACTAAAATTTGTTTTATTGCTAAAGGCGTATTTTTATTTTTATTGTATTATCGTCTCAATGAAGCCAGTAGCTTTTTTTAAAACATGAGACCGCTTAATGCAATATTCCTTATATACAACCTCATCCCCTGGGCATTTCACGTCTTGGTATATGCGGATAGAAGGCTTAGATGGAAACCTCATATGAAGAAGCTAAATGTCCCGGGACGTACATAGTGCAGTGTCTACATGGTTTCAAAGATCGAGATTCAATGCCTCAAATCGTAAGTGTTACGTGTATAAATGTAAATATGACGAAACTAAGTGGATTGCAATGAAACAGACTGTAGAACTATTTTAGATTGCTATTAGAAGCAAAATTTAAAGGCGGATTCGGACTAAGCCAGAGCTCCAAGATTAAATAAAATTAGTAAAAGCTAACGACCATTTGTTATAGTAGCAGTACGCTTTCTTCTACTTTAGTGAGTTTTCAGACCATGTTGATTAGTGATTGTGTGTGCATATTTGGATGAAGAAAGATGAATCACGTAGACAATTCCATGTTTTTTTGAAGTTTCAGTCGTTCAGCTGTAAGTGAAGTAGATTTAGCTTTCTCATGAAGGAATCCAAATTAGATAAGGTAAGTGAGTAGAGCGCACGCGCAACAAGAAATCACACTTGAAAGGCAACGACTCAGGACCCTGTAAACTGGTATGCTAAATAGAGTGAGTATACGGGTGGGCACTTACCTTATCTAATTTGGATCCCTTCATGAGAAAGCAAAATCTACTTCACCTACAGCTCGTAGATTTTGTAATTCTCATTTCAATGGACCCAAATTAGAACGGTAAATGAGACTTGAAAGCAGGGTCCTGAGTTTGGGTTTAGGAAGGCTTTAAACAAAGTAACTTTTTAAATTTTTTGTATTATGACATAATAATATCAATTAAATAGTCTTTCTTTCCATTGTATCGTTTGATTACGTAGTATGACCAATCTGGAAGATGAAAAACAATTGGTCACTTCTGTGTCGTCAATATGACATTTTGAAGTTCATTAGATGGTTCCTCTATTATATTTCTGTAATAATGTTTTAGGAATATATTTACATTTGACCAGCTACCGTATTTAATGATTTCATTGACTGGTAGTCCTTGGTGAGTACCTTTATTGGTTGAAGCTGATCTGCAGCTGTGTGGTTTAAAAATATTAGTGTTTACACCTGCTGCAGTCATAATCGATTTTATCCACCTGGAAATGGTATCCTGATGGGGAGTTCTGTGTGGAGGTATTCACTAATAAATTTCTTTTTTCTAAAAAAGTGTGCAAAGTACGAACTGAACAAAGCAGTATATCTTGTTCGTAATTATGAAAAACAAAAGCATCACTCTTCCTTGATGGTCTAGAATGTTTAAGATTTTTTGAAGGATGAAATATGCAAATATGGTCCTGTAGGTCCATAAAGTTTAGGTCAAAGGCTAAAAGTGTGCTACATCTCTGACCTGATAACATAAGTAAGAGTATAGCTAATTTTTGAGTCAGTGTAAAAAAGGATACGGCATCATTAGAGCCCAATTTTTTAAAATACATAAATATTATGTTTATATCCTACATGAAAGTGTATCTGGGCTTTGGAGGTCTCAAATTATGAACTCCTTTGAGAAACCTAGATATAAGTGGATGTTCATATAGTTTAGCATATCCTGGCACAGAAACTACACTCGCTAGGGCACTCCTAGTTGTAGCCAAAGTGTTGTATTCCTGACCTTTATTGTAAAGTAAAGTAAGAAATTCTAAAACTACCACAACATCTGTATTAAGGGAATTTTCACGTTTTGAACTACAAAATGTTTCCCACTGTCTGAGAATGGCCTCGTATCTATCTCTGGATGTGTCTCGCCACGAGGAAAGGATGATGTCAGTAGTTTGTGTCGAAAGTTCTGGCATTTTGTAACGTTTTCTGATAAGAGAGTTGCTAAAAGTTTTAGCTTCGGAGCTTAAAGATGAAGCACTTTTGGTTGTGCTGGGTGAAACAGATTGCTTCCCCCTGTGTGAATTAGAATTGGTAGACTTACTAGCATCTTTGTTAGTGTGGAAAACCACGATTACGTGTTCCACATTGGTACAATTACAATTGCTGCTTCCACTTGTTGGTCCAGCATTGTATGTAATACTTTCTGTATCATACTAAAAGGAGGAAAGCAGTAAGGGAAATAGTTTTGCCAATTTAGTGTAAATGCATCAACTGCAAAGCAGTGTGGATCTGGTTTCCAAGAAA